>CM071959.1:16805000-17060000 GCA_036784905.1 Acrossocheilus fasciatus | reverse complement strand
CAAGTAACATGGTGACACCATACCTTTTGTAAACGTATGAAATGTCATAATTGAATAAAATTATATACCATTTTGTATATTACCCTTGACACCGTGGACCATTAAGTTTATTCGTTCCTGTTTGAAAATGTAAACTTGCAAATGCAGTGGCACAAAATGGTAGCCTGCTTTTTTGCGTAAAATATGTGCTCTTCCTATTATTTTAAAGAATCTTACCTTATTTTGGTTTGGAATCGTGTTTGATTGAGGGACAGAAAACTAGCAGCAGCTTCAGGTGCAGGGTTGCCAGATGTTCACCACAAAACCCGCTCAATTGCTACTCAAAACTAGCCCAATACAGGGTTCTTGTCACGGGGGGGTAAAATATATGTCGTTTTTGTTTTTGTTTTTGGAGGGGTTCCCCTGGTAAAACTCCCATTCAAAAATCCCGTGGTAACTGTGTTAATGTAGCCCAATTCCGCGTGAAAACCGCAGACTTGGCAACACTGTTCAGGCTTTCCGGATGAGGGCGCTATAGCGTAGGGGAAATAGTTGTTTTACACTAAATAGTGAAAAATATTTTTTCAGAGACATAACAAAAAAATAACAGAGAAAAAAAATTATAGCACAGTAGATAGCCTATTACTATAAAAAAATAAATAAAATAAAAAAAAACTCAAATTATCTTGTCTTATTTTAACATAGACTTGTACTCAGTGTAGCCTGTTTTATTTTGACACTATGCATTCCACAGTTATTTGGAGGGACATCATAGAAAATAAGATCAAAAAGCCACTGTGTTTGGTGTAGAAACTAGCGTCATGACGAAACTGCCCAACCCACCTGTATTAAGCTCCTCCCCCTGCTTACAGGTACACGATCAGGTGCTGTATAGATAGATGCTGGGAAATATAACGAAACCTTATTAGAAAACTGCAGGTGCCAGGCCCTGTAAGGCCTCCGATACGGAATTACCTGTGAATTTTAGTATTAGTTTTTAAAGCGGACACATAATAAGGTGAGTCGAGTGTTTTTTTCTTTTCTGCTCTGCTTTGTTGCGTTTATCGATTGTCTGAGTCATGTTTCACATTTCGCTGAAATGTAAGCTGTTTGACTGGAAATTACATCGAAATAGTAAATAATTGGTGATATTTTGTAAACATAAGCTGCTTCGTTGTGGTCTCTGAATTTACAGCTGGTTTTAGATTATAGTTTAAGTTACATGAGTCTTATTATATTCTGTTTCTCTGGCTTGAGTTAGCTGTTCGTGTAGTGTGTGTTGCCAGATTGTTTTGCGCAAAAAGACACTTTATTGGTCCTCAATTTTGAGCATTTTCTGTTCCTAAAGTCTGTCGACTTCCCTGTACTTAGGCTAAAATTGTTTTTAGCGAAGTTCACATTTGTTGAAATCTATGAATAATGTTGATGCGCTTTTAATATCATTCATAAGAGAAACAATGTTAATAAAGTCTTTAAGTAAACATATGTAGCGATATGTCTTGTGAACAGTGGTTCGAACCGTAAAATTGCTTATTTTTAGTCATTTAATATTAATACTCTTTGACAGCTAAATGTGAATGTCGGTTAATTTTAATTTATCTATTACATTATGAGAACCGTTGTTCATTTTTTTTTTTTTTTTTTTTTTTTTTTTTTTTATCATAAACTAAGCGATAGCAATTTCCCAATCTTTTGAATGGTTCTTTTGAATCGAATCTTTTTAATGAACATGTCGAGCCAGTTCACAATTCTTGTCCGAACGAATCGTACGAAATGAATCAGTGTACTTGAAAAAGTGAACGGAACTGAACAGAGAACCGTTTTTAGGACCTAATGAACCGAGAACCCGTTAGTTTTAGAGTCAACCAAGAATATGACTGATAGGCCGATAAGTAAGTTTAACAGCAATAATGTTTAGCGCGTTTGCAGTGATGAGTTACTTTAATCGGTTCCTTGAAGTTCTGTTCGAAAGAACCGATTCGCAGAAATGAGAAATGATTGAAACAGTGCTGCAGTGAACTCAGCCTAATCTGGCTCTACTGGTTCTGCCACTCATTTGAGTCAATACGTGCTTTGTAGTTTCACTGTGGTTTCGAGAAACAGCTTTCCCATATATCCACATTTCTCTTCAGTGATGTTATTCACAGGTCAAAGATATAGACTACACTAGTTTAGAAGGACGTGTTTTTGCTTTGTTAGTCATTGTAGCCTATGAGTTTTTACACTCTGAAAAGGAGGTGTTGCTGTCTTAAGGTTTCGGCCAGCCTGCCCTACTAACAAAACTATGTTTCAAGAACATTTTACTAACATTCCCATTAAGTTATCTGAATGTTCAAGACATTAAATGTTTTAAAATTGATTGTCTCGGTTATGTGTACATTAGAGAGAGCATTAAGTTTGCTTATTGTGCTGCAAAAGTTATGGGCATGGTATTGAAGACCCGAACGCTTTGAATAAACGTTCCCTGTTGGCGGGGTGTGTAGAAACATCTCATATGTTCTTTGTTTCCTAATGTTTTCTGCTGTGAGGCAGAACAACAAATGTAAATAGTTGAGAAGAACTGGGCCGGACCACCAGAAACCTATGGCTTCCTATTATGAAAGTGTTTCCAGATACAGTTTGAGGGGGGACACCGTAAAACAACACCATCTGATATTTGTACATTCCTCCTACATTTCCTGTCAAGACTGTTGGCCTGAGGGAGTGAAATGACTCCATGCTGACCACACTTGGGTTTTGGGGAAAAGTGTGCTTAGATTTAGACACTTCCTAAATTTATTTTGATGTAGCTACAGAGATGAAGCCCTCATCTTTGATCTGGAAAATCCGGCCGTGTTCCATTGGTAATTAAATGTTGTGCCTGTTGCTATGCTGTTGCTAAGGTGTTCAGAGTGGTTTTTAGCATGTTGTTATGTGTTTGTCTTAAAGGGATAGTTCACCATAAAAATGAAAATTCTGTCCTTTACTCGCCCTCATGTCGTTCCTGTATGGTTTTCTTTCTTCTGCAGAACAGATAGTTGATTGTGTGTGTGTGTGTGTGTGTGTGTGTGTGTGTATATATGTGTGTGTATATAATATTATTACATTAATACATAATACATTTAGTCATTTAGCAGACGCTTTTATCCAGTTCGACTTACAAATGAGGACAATGGAAACAATCAAAATCAGCAAAAGAGTAATGATATGCAAGTGCTATAACAAGTCTCAGATAGCTTAACGCAGTACACATAGTAAGGTTTTTTTTTAATTATATAATAAATAAAAAGAAAAGAGATAGAATAGAGCAAGCTAGTGTTAGTTTTTTTTTTTTTTAAAGAAAACAAGCAGTTAATAAATTAATAGATATATTACATTGTGTGTGTGTGTGTGTGTGTGTGTGTGTGTGTGTGTGTGTGTGTGTGTGTGTGTGTGTGTGTGTGTGTGTGTGTGTATAAAAAAAACTAACTGGAAATTAGACATTTTGCAATTTGCAACTTACTGTAATAAATACTATAACTGAAATAGAATTATATTAAAGCTAAGTTACTAACCAAGTTACTAAAACTAAAAAAAAAAAAAAACTGGAAATGTAAAATAAAACTTAATTCAAGATAGTAAAAAATATTGTAGTATTATATAAATAATACTAAAACAACACTGATTGTGGACACTTATACTAAATGTCACTGATGCACGTGCTACACTTTAATACTAAGCGTTAATCTACGTGTTCTGCTTCCTCAAGCCCAATATATGCAGAAACTTTCACTAGGCCTGTGTGCAGATTAAACATTAACAGGCCGGGGTAATGATTATCAGTGTAACCTCATCAGCTTTCTTTAGCAACTCAACGGATTGTTATCAGAGGAAAAGCTACTGTAGTGTTTTCTTAGTCTCAAAATGTTTGGGAACAAGACATATTTTTGTGATTTTTCAATGCATTTGATACCAAGTCTGGATTGTGAAACCTTAAGTAAACCATTCTATCCATCACTAGTCTTCATAAGGTGGCGTTGTCTCAGTGAATGGAGACCGTCCCAGTTCCTCCTTAATTCCTTGAGGGACAGGAAATATCAGAAAGTACCAAAGGATTTATTGAACTAGTGGGTGGAGCGTTCCTTGGGCTCAGGTGGGGGTTCGCACTCAGATTGTTTTTGTCCTCATTAACCATATGTGTTCATATTTCCTGTGGGCTACAGGAAGTGAACTGCTTGTCAGGTGCATCACCAAAAATGGAGACACTATATTGATTCCAATATTGCGTATACCCTGCTTTGTTTACGTTCCTATGCTAATAAGGTAAACCACCTTGTTTAGTTCTGGAAATGGAAGTGAGATTTAAAGGGATGGTAAGTATTAGTTGTTAATGCTGGTAGTTGAATGTGCCTAACGTGAGATGTCTTAAGTTTACTAAACAGCGGGATGTGTCATCTGAGCCGTATAATGACAGTTTTGCACAGACGGGACTGTAAATACTGATTTGCACCTGTTGTACTTGTAGTGTGAGGTTTTTGTTACTGTTATAGAGTTACGGAAGAGTAAAATAGCCTTAATTATGTACAGATTATGTACGATAATTTGGCGAATAGTGTACTTATTTGTAATACACTAATTGCAGGAGTCATGTGCTTTACTCATGAGCAGGGTTGTGATTTTTGTCATTTTCTAGATGCTTGCGCACTTTTTTTTTTTTACTACACATTGTACAATTTTATTACTGTACGCTATCATGTGACTTAGCTATGACCCTTAAAGGGACTTCTTACCCTAAAATGAAATTTCTGTGATCATTTGTTCACCCTCATATGATTGTTGTTTTGGTTGTTGTTGTTTTTTCCGTAGAGCACAAAAGGAGATATTTTGAGGAATGTCCTGGCTGCTCTTTTCAATATAATGAAAGTGAATGGGGACTCGGACGGTTAATCTCTAAAATGACAAAAACTCATAATACAAGTTGTCCGTATGTTTCGAGGATTGCGCTGGTTGGGTTTATGCTAGATCTGGTTAGCGAGTCTGGTGACCCATTAGCTTTGTGTCTGTAAGGCTTTGTGCAGTGATGTGTTTCATATTATCATAAACTACAGCATAGTCAGACTCAGCAGTATGTCAGAACAGCTGTAGGAACACTGGACTGTTAAGAGTCTAACATACTCCATGAAGGGAGTTTCCTAGAAAAGAGCTGTTGTGATATTTGCATCGCTGCTCTCCTCAGTGTGAGCCACTTCCTTTATGACTAATGTTGCTGTCATCAAAAGTAAACATAGTCATTTCATATCAGAAATCTACGCAATTTCAAAGTAATACTAGTGTCATGTGTAGTCAGTTTTTTTTTTATAGGCTATATAGTACCATTCAAAAGTTTGGGTTTGTTTTTTTATGTTTTTGAAAGTCTCTTATGCTCACCATTTACTTGATCAAACATACAGTAATATTGTGAAATATTATTATGGTTTAAAATAACTGTTCTCTATTTGAATATTTAAAAATCTCATTTATTCCTGTGATGGCAAAGCTGAATTTTCTTCAGTCCTCACAATCACATATTGAAGAGAAATCAATCTAATATGCTGATTTGGTGATTGAAAAAAAACATTTCTTATTATTCTCAATGTTGAAAACAGTTGTGCTGCGTGTGCTGGAAACTGTTACTTTTTTCAGGATTCTTTGATTAACAGAAACAAAAAATCAAAAGAACAGCATTTATTTGAAATACAGCTTTTTATTAACATTACAAATGTCTTTACTGTCACTTTTAATCAATTTAAAGGGATAGTTCACCCAAAAATGAAAATTACCCCATGATTTACCCACCCTTAAGCCATCCTAGCTGTATACGACTTTCTTCTTTCAGACTTCTTTAAGAGTTCTTTCATATTAAAAATGTCCTGGCTTTATAATGGTAGTGAATGGGTGATGAGATTTTGAAGTCCAATAAAGTGTGAGAAATGACGAACACGGAGAAGAGAGCAAATCAAAACACCTATCACAAATTGAAGTACAAAAAGAGGATTTGTTAAGAAAAATATCAGAAGCCAAGCCAGTTTGATGATGGTTCTTGGTTCTCACCGGAGCTTACGCTATGCCGAACGCCACTCTCTCATGAACGACAATTAGCAAAAGCTAAAAATTATGGTTATAAAGTTTTAAATATGGATATTTTTCTTACACAAATGCATCGACTCACTTCAGAAGGCTTTATTAAACCCTGGAGCTGTGTGGAGCACTTTTTATGATGGATGGATGCACTTAATTGGACATCAAAATCTCAACACCCATTCACTGCCATTATAAAACTTGGAAGAGCCAGGATATTTTTTTAATATAATTCCAATTGTATTTGTCTGAATACAGTCACATACAGCTAAGATGGCTTGACACCAGTAAATCATGGGGTTGGCCTAATTTTCATTTTTGGGTGAACTATGCCTTTAATGCTTCCTTGGTGAATAAAAGTATTTTTATATACACTCTTAAAAATAAAGGTGCTCCAAAAGGTTCTTCGAGCGATGCTATAGAAGAACCATTTTTGGTTCCACAAAGAACCATTCAGTCAAAAACCATTCAGAACCATCTCTTTCTTAACTTTTTATAATCTGAAGAACCTTCTTTCACCACAAAGAACCTTTTGTGAAACGGAAAGGTTCTTCAGATATTAAAGGTTCTTTATGGAACCATTTAGACAAAAAAGTTCCTCTATGGCATCGTGAAGCACCTTTATATATATATTATTATATAATATTTAAGAGTGTATTGTGTTAACAAAATATGTATAGATTTATATAATACAGTATGTTCATTAATTTCTATAAAATTTATTTTCTGAAGAAAACGAGTGGTATTTATACATGTGTTCGTTTTGCTATGGTTGATCAGCTTTGTGAACAGAGACTCTCTGTGACCTTTGCTTGCCAACAGCGGCCAATAAAAACATGGGAAACATTCCAGGAATTCTCTGGTCCAATAGAAACCACTCTCAAAGTATGTCATGGTGATTGCAGGTCTTTGTTTGGGGACACGTAAAACAATCAAATGTTAGGTAATAAAATTCAGCAAATTTTAGGAAGCATTCATTGCTCATTTACAATGAAGAAACTAACTTGTATCATATTTAGCCGTGCTAAATATGAACTTTGGAATAGGGTATTGTACTGATAATAGATGTACCAGTAACTAGTATTTGTAATTTAGGTCATCATATGTTGGCAAGTTTCCAGCGGTCAGTTTCAAAATCAAATGGCATGCCAGTGATTTTAGCTACTCAGTGAGAGACGTGTATTCTCAGACTGTGTATTGGTTTGGTGAGCCGTTGGTGAGGAAGTGTCAGGTATCGACATGATGTTACGTGCTGGCTCCGCCCCCTTGTACCTGTACGACAGGAATCCAGCAGGTGCGAGCATGCTCAGCTAGAGCCATTCCTTCTCATGCTCGGCCGAGCTGACAAACAACAGCCGAGTGCTGGACCTTCAAAAAGAAGTGAGGCCCTCAAAAACTGGTGCTTTTCATCTGAACCGATCTTTGTTTGGTAGCTTTGTAAACCATGCATATTTGTTGTTGTTTGCTTGATGTTGCACATATGAATGTAGCTGTTTCTTTCTCGTTTCAGAAAGCAGACATGGAAGACATGATGATTTGGGAGCAGCACACGGTCACGTTATCGAAAGTAAGTTGCGAATTGAGGGGTTTAATTCGCTTAAGCCACACCTTTATCGAGCTCCGTACAGGTGTGTCAGAGAACGTGACACCAGGTGTAGAGTTTCCCCTAACAATTGAAAGTCGAGACGGAAAAGTTTAGCAAGCAATTGTGATACCAAGATTGTCGTAAGAGTTGTTTCCACCTGTCACCAGGACACACCTGAAATTTTGGAATGTCATGCGGTGCATTTCTGTATAGAAAGAAGTTGCCTTCATTCAGTTTTTTTTTTTTTTTTTTTTTTTTTTCTCTTTGCGCTGTAGTCTTTTTAATTACTTTATTTATCCATTTGATTTTTCTTTTCCCTTTTTCTTTTATTTTTATTTATTCTTTCATAATTTTTGTTTGTTTTATCTATCTTTTGTTTGATGATTTTTTTTTTTTTGGTTCCTTTTTTTTGTTCTTTCCTTTTGAACTTTTTTTGTTTGTGTGTTTGTTTATTTGTTCTCTTGTGGTTGTTGTTTCTTTTATTTTGAACACATTTTCTTTTGTTTGTTTTAAAAAAAAATGAAATTTTGTTTTTCTTTCACTTTTCCTTCATTGTTTTTTGTTTGTTATATCTTCTTTTATTTCATTCTTTTTTGCTTCTTTCCATTTTGTTTTTTCGTTCTTTCATTTATTATTCACTCATTTGTTCTTTCTTTTTTCTGTTGTTTTTCTTTCATTCATTTGATCGTTCTTTCTTTCTCTTTCTTTCATGCATTCTATCATTCATTCTTTTGTCATTTCATTCTGTTTCTTTGCTTCTCTCATTTTTTCATTATTTTTGTTCTTTTAGTTTTTTCTTAGTTTCTTTCATTTAATTTCTTTCTTTCTTTTATTAATTTCATTCTGTTTATTTGCTTCTTTTATTCTTTAATTTTATTTGTTCTTTAGCTTCTTTAATTTCTTATTTCCTTTCATTCTTTTTTGCTTGTTTTGTCATTCTTTTTTGTTTGATTGCTCATTACTTTTATTCTTTCGTTTGCAGGATTCCAAGGTCGGCTTTGGCTTTGCGGTCTCAGGTGGGCTTGACAAGCCAGTTAATGGGGACACAGCAGTGGTGGTCTCTGACGTGCTTCCCAGCGGCCCTGCCATGGGTCGTCTTCAGTGAGTACACGTCCAGACGAACACGACTTCCTCCCACACATCCTGTCTAATCCTGTCCGACCTGTCATGTTTGTGTACAAGACGGAAAAACCAACTCAAACATATCTGGCAGATTATTTTTGTGATACAGACCCACGTGATTTATTGCCCACAGGACACGGGATCAGATAGTTATGGTGAATGGTGTTTTGATGGAGAACGTCACCTCACTTTACACTATTCAAAATCTGAGGAACTGCGGGAAAACTGCAAACATTGTAAGTGAAAACATTGCCAAAAGCATTCATAAACTGAATATCTCGGTAAAACATTCATAAAGTAAACACTGATATAAAATCTTTGCATTTGAACTGAATTCAATAAATTTACAAATAAAAAATGTTAATTTGTCATTTTGTAGACTGTGAAGAGGCCACGCACAATTCAGATCCCTGCGAGCAACAGACCTACTCGTTCTGCCTCACAATCCAACTTACTAGACGACGATATGCCACAGAGGAGGGGTCAGCGCAACACCGACACCAGCCGTAACCGACGAGCTCGAAGCGTGACGCCTGACCGCAATGGTCACGACCTTCCCATCATGTCCGGCTTCAAGAGACTTCCCAATCAGGATGTGCAAAACAAACCCATCAGAACAACCCTGATCAAGAAAAAACCCACAGACGGTTAGAATCTCAACGGCTTTGCATTGCGCAAATATTAGTGATTCTTGCCAAGATTTTAACGTGTTTCTCTCTGTAGAGTACGGAATGAAGTTGGGGAGCCAAATTTTCATCAAACACATGACTCCCACCGGTCTGGCTGCCAAAGAGGGCAGCCTTCAAGAAGGAGACCTTGTTTTGAAGGTGAAGAACTGGTTCTTTACAAACCGTTCCAATGCATGTGGATGTTGTGTAACCTTTTTGAAAATTCTGTTTTAGATTAACGGCATGACGACAGAAAATCTGTCCTTGCTGGAGACCAAGCACCTGGTGGAGAAGTCTAGAGGAAAACTGAGCATGTTGGTGTTGAGGGATGACAGAAAGTTCCTCGTCAGCATTCCTGAAGTGGAGGACAGTCCTCAAAACAGTGCCGACGAGAGGCGGCAAGACAGTAGCTCAGAGCTGGAGGGTGAGCGTAGATGTTTTTACAGTACACAGCTGATCTGTGCCATATTGAGCGCTGACATGACGTATTTTTGTAAGCCAACCCAGTTGGCATCACCCTGGTTCCCTCAACAAAACCCCATTAACCTTTCAACAACTCTTTCAATCTATTTAAAAACATTTTAAGTAGATGAGTTCACCATTGAATTGAAAAAAAAAAATTCCTTGTTTTGGCTTACAATAGTACGTCATCCCTGCGGCACTCTAATAAAGTGGGTTTTAATATTAACTTTTACATTTTTGTGTGAAGAAATCTCAGACCTGGATTCTGACCTCCCCACAAACCGAACATCCCGTCCAAGAGACCGTCGTTCTCGCAGGTGAGCATCTCAACCGTGACTTAATCTCTTTTAGTTAAATGATCTTTACACTAACAGAGCCCTATTATCCACAGAAATCGTGCCAATCCTGTGTCAAAACCACGAGAATCGCCTCCTTTGCGCTCTACACTCACAAGACCGCCCGCTCAATCAGTGCCCCCTCGCAGAGGTGAGTCTTAGTAACAACTTGTTTATGAAATGCGTAACCATTTAATTCAATATGACAATCATAGATTATCATGACCAAGAAGCTTTGCCCTCAGTACTTTGTCCATTGTTGTATATGTAAGCGGCTGAATGATGCTTTGGCTCTTGTGCAGTTCCCTCAGAGTCTGAATCGGACCGCAGCAACTCTCCTCCAGCATCAAGACATGGCACTCTTGACAACAGAGACCGATACAAGTAAATATGGCTTCATGTAAATTTATTGGTCCCATATGCATATTGACAATTATGACTCTGCAGCACCATGGTTATACTGTATATAATGTTGTGTTTAGTTTTGTTCAGAAATGATGATGAAACTGAACTGAAGAGTGCCTTATAAAATTACTTATTTAATTTTATCTTTTTATTTATTTACTTATTTTTTTCTGGCTGTGTTTTACTGTTTTTATTTTATTTTTTTGTGTGTTTGTTTGGCTGCTTTTTCTGTCAGGATTTTTTTGTGTTTTGTTTTGTGTTTGTGTGTGGGGGGGGTGGATGGGTTCTGTCAGTTTTTGTTTTGTTTTGCTGTTTTGTTATCCTTTTTCTGTTTGTTTGTTTTTTTTGTTTGTTTGTTTTTTTGTTTTTTTGTGTGTTGTTTTTTGTACTTGTTTTGTTTTGCTAGTCTTTTCATGTTGCTGCTTGTTTGGGTGAGATGCATGGCTCACATGTTTGTTTGTCTGTTTCAGGGTTCTCTCCGGGATCTCTGCGTTGCCAAACCCTCGAGCCTCACCCGTCATCCAGAACTGGAACTCCTCCACTGCCTCTCAGTCTCGCAGAGGTCTGCCTCAAAAGCGCTCTGACACAGCATCGCTGATTTTTCCATATTACATATAAACCAACTCTGGAATTAAAGACTGAGGATTCAGTTAATGATATGCATAAATGTTGTCAGTGATATAATCTCAATATCTTAATGGCCATTTGTTTTGTGTGACCAGCCGTTTCTGAGTCCGATTCAGACCGAAGCGCCTCTCCACCCCCAAGGCGTGAGAGTCCCAAACCCGAAAATCACTCCAGATACAAGTATGAGTTCACAGCATGAGAAGCAAACACCCAATCCAAATGAAATCATAAGCACATTTTCAATATCGACAAGTCATTGAATTGTCTAAAAGACTGGTCTATCTCAAGTATGAATGGAAACAGAGAAACCTGTTATTAATTCCCATCTAGTTCCTTTCTTTAAACAGTTATCAGACCAGATGATGTTCGTGAAGTTAATTTAAGCACAAGGGTGTCCAATCCAGCTCTTGGAGGGCCAACATCCTGCAGAGTTCAGCTCCAACCAGCTCCAAAACACTTGCTTCTAGTGAGTCTGAAGACCTTGTTTTGCTGGTTTAGGTGTGTTTAATTAAGGTTGGAGCTAAACTCTGCAGGATAGTCACCCTCCAGGAACAGGTTTGGACACCCTTGGCTTAACAGTTCACAAACATGCATGTCAACCTTTGTTCATTCATAAGTTTTTAATGCTATATCGACTACTGAACTAGAAATGTCTTCATTGCCTCGTCATATCTCTTTTCCCAGGGTGCTCCCCGATCTTCCTCCTCCGGGTATGAACTCCTCCATGTCTCAGGATTTCCCTCGCCGCATAGCGTCTCCTTACAGGCCTCCACCCAGAGGTGACTTTCACCCCACAGCAGACTTATTTGTCCTATTTTTGTGGCCATTCTAACAGACTCATTCAAGAACATGTCTTTTCCATACAGCTGCATCAGAGTCCGAATCGGACGATAGTACCAGACCTCAGCGCAGCCAGGAGTCGCGCAATAGATACAGGTACACATGAGGGAGGCCTCGCATCAGGCTCTTTCAGTAGTGGCGATCGTCTATCTGCACACGATGAGAAAACAGTTTGTTCTTTTTTTTTTTTTTTTTTTTTTTTTTTTTTTTGCATTATGTTGTTTGTATACACTCATGTAATTTTGTTTCATTGTGATATCTGAAAATGTGATATGTGTGATCTTTTAAAATAAAAGACACCGAATCAACCTGAGTTTTCTCTTGTAGTATGTTGATTTATGTCACCTGAAAAAGAAAATATTGCTTCTAAGATGTAGATAATCTTGGATCTAAGATCTAAATTTATAAGTATACAATCAAATTATCCAAATAGTACCATAAACAACACATAGTGTTAATATTCTGCACATCCAGAGGTGCAAAAGGGACGGAGGTATCATAGATATGGATCTGATTAGTTTACTGTAGTAGCTTCTGCTTGTCCTTATGAATCATTGATTTTTGGGACTTAAAGGGACAGTTCACCCAAAAATGAAAATTTTGTCATTAATTACTCACCCTCATGTCGTTCCAAACCTGTAAGACCTTCGTTCATCTTCAGAACACAAATTAAGATATTTTTAATGAAATCCGAGAGCTCTCTGACCCTCCATAGACAGCAATGTAATTAACACAATCAAGGTCCAGAAGCGTAGAGATCGATAAAATAGTCCATGTGACATCAGTGGTTCAACCGTAATTTTACGAAGCTACGAGAATACTTTTTGTGCGCAAAGAAAACTAAAATAACAACTTTATCAGATCAAAGCGTAAACAACGAATCTGCGTATGGTGCTGCTGACACAGAACAGCATACGTTGTTTATGTGTGTGATACTCTCCAGAATGGCACTATAGGGTCCTTGCTGTCTACAGAGGGTCAGAGAGCTCTCGGATTTCATCAAAAATATCTTATTTTGTGCCCCGAAGATGAACGAAGGTCTTACGGGTTTGGAACGACATGAGGGTGAGTAATTAATGACAGAATTTTCATTTTTTGGTGAACTGTCCCTTTAAATTTGACCATATAATCATTTATGGATATGGATAGCCCACCCCAATCAATGAGAGAGAGACCCCCAGAAACCCTGAGGTGAATATCTCCCTCTGTTCCTAATCATCAATGATTTTACATTAGTTCCCACTCTCTTCATGGACGAGCATAATTAAGTATCCCCCATCCTCCTCTGTTCTCTCATCCTCCCATCTGCCCTCTTTCTCTTGCAGGGCGACACCTGAGGTCATGTCAGTCCCTGTAATGGAGCCCCCAAAATGGGCGAAACCCTCAACACCTGTACAGAGAGGTACAGTATGAGCCCATCATAAACTGAATAGTCCAGGTTAAATATTAAATACTTATGGCATGAAAATGAGATTTCTTTCATTTTTCTTTTGTATGTCACTTTTAAATAAAAATGTTAATGTGTAAATAATAAATATTGATATAAAATATGTAAGAAATTGTTTATATTAGTAAGTTACACAAAATTCTGTTAGTGTTCATACACATTAAACATGAATATTTACACATTATTTTTCCAAAATATATAAATATTAAATGCTGAGGGCATGAAAATAGCTTTTGTCATTTTTTTTTGCACCTCAATTTTAAATATGAAAAATATTTTTAAATGTTGATGTGTAAATATTAAATTTCAATTTTAAATATTTAAAAAGTAATGTGTATATTGTTATACATTATTTTCTGAATATTATGTAAATTCTGTAATTTTTCATTAACATTACACATTAATATTTACGCATACATTTTCCAAGAATTTCTAAATTACATTTAAATGCGTACATATACATTTAAAATTTTGATGACATGAAAATTATTTTTGTCTTTTTTTTTTTTGTTACTCAACCTTAGCTTTTTAAAAAACCTTTTAAATATGAATGTGTATATATATATATTTAAATATCAGAGTAAATATTAAATATTTAATTATTCATGTGTACATTAAATGTATTAATTAAAAAAATTCTAAGTAAATTTTCTAATTGTTCATACACCTTTCACTTTAATATTTTCACATTAATTTTCCATAAATTAATAAATTACATATCAGTACATGCATATAAATTTTACATTTTGATGACGTGAAAATCATTTTTGCCTTTTTTTTTACATGAAACATATTTATTTAAATATAAATCTGTAAATATTAATTATTTATGTGTACTATATTTAATATTAATTAAATATTCATTTGTAAATATTCACTTGTAAATTACTGTAACATTTTATATGTATTATACAATATTTATAAACACAATATTCATCACATAAATTCATATTAAATGTAATTAGTTATTTATTTGAGTTTGAAATGGCTCCATTTGCATTTTAAATTCTCTTCGAATTGCTAATAACGCATAATGCTCTGTAATTTTCATATTTAATCAGCTCCCTCAGAATCTGAATCAGATGTAAGTTACAACTCTCCTCCGAGAACACAGTCTCCAGTCAGTAAAAACTCCAGAAGCAGACCAGGGTAAGAGATACTAGAGCTCTTTATCTTTTATCGTTTATCATTGTGCCTGTAAAGGTGACAGATATAGTTTTGTCTCAGAGCTGAAATGCAAGCGCCGGTCATCAGCAGCCGACAGGATTCTTCATTCAGAGCCGCTCCTGCCAGACCTCCACCTGAAGGTCTGAATAATGCACTTGTTGCCTTTGTGTTCCTGAATATTTCTGCATCTGTGCATCTTTGTAATATTGTCGTTTTGGTTCGTCCAGCAGATTCCTCTGAGTCAGAAAGAGCCCCATCGCCTGTCAGGAGATCTGAGAGTCCCAGCCACAGCAGTGATCACAGGTCAGAAACGCCTCCTCTGTCCTATATTTATATAATCCACACTTATAATAGCTAATTATGTCATATTGAAACAGGCTTTGGGAAAGAATGAGTCAAAGAACAACAGGCGTTTCGGTTAAAGTCAATAAACACTTTTGTTGCCGCTAAACCATTGCTTAAGACATTATACAGGATCGTAGTGGCTCACTGTGTGAATGTGAATATCGACTCTTTCTTTCAGTTTCCCTCGTGCTAACGGCACTCTCCGCTCTAATGTGTCTATTCCCAACCACAACGTGAGTTGTAAGTATCTGCAGTCTAAAAGCATGCCTCCATAATGCATTGCAAATTATCGAGTGACTATTGGGTACTAAATTGTAACTGTTTTATCTCAGCGAAAACTTTAGAGGAGCCACTTTATTCACTTCCTCCAGACGCTGTGCCAACGCCAAACCTGGGGTGAGAAATTTAATGTTTCTTTGTGTGCAGATCAAAGACAAGACATGAGAGGGTCATATTTCACCCCAAAATTAAAAGGAAATAATAATCATTCATATTTTTTTTTGTATTTTTATCATGACAGCACAAATAAGTGTAAATCAAAGGCACTACAATGATGTATAAATACCTTATTTATACTTAATGTATTATATTTACTAAATATATATATATATAATATATATATATACGTTTTTGTATGTTTTATTATATTGTGTATATTTTTTTTAGATTTATAATTAATTTAAATAAGCTTAAATTAATTTATGGGGTGTACATATTTATATTCAATTTAATATTTTAGTTTTTTACACATATAATGATTTTTACACATATAATGATTTAGTAAAAATAAATTAAAAACAGTAAGACAAATTTTAGCATGCGGTTTAAATACTATATATATATATATATATATATTAATGTGTATAATTAAAATCAAGGACAATACAACAAATACTATGATGTAAATATATTTATAATAATTTGTAATTTAGAATATTTTCAATAATAATATTTTATATTTTTAATAATTTAAAAATGCATAATGACAGTGCACCAAATACTATCATGATGTATGAATGCATTATTTCTATTTTATTTATAATATTTAGTTTTTTATATATATATATATTTATATTTAAATAAGTGTAGTACAAAAGTACTATGTACTAAAATATTACCATAATGTACAAATACTTTTACTTAATAATTAGTGCTGGGCAACGATTAATCGCGATTAATCGCATCCAAAATAAAAGTTTTTGTTTACATAATATATGCGTGTGTTGTTTTGTGTATATTTATTATGTATATATAAAGAGACACACATACAGTATATATTTAGAAAATATTTACATATATCTATTTATATTCATATAATTTATTTTATATATAAATATATTTAATATATAAACATAACAACTTTTATTTTGGATGCGATTAATCGCGACTGTTGCCAAGCAATATTAATCGTATTTGTTTTTATTATAAACCGATTAAACTTTTAATTAACAAATTAAAAATTTGATCAACCAATTCAACTTTTTTTTTTAAATGATGTACTTTCTCTATATCAGGTACAGCTCAGATCAGAACCACGTCAGCTTTGTGAAGGAGGGCAATGTTGGGTTGAGGTTGGTGGGAGGAAATGATGTTGGCATCTTTGTTGGTGGTGTCCAGCCCAACAGTCCAGCCCAGAGACAAGGCATGAAAGAGGGTGATCAGATACTGGAGGTAGGACCAAAGAATCGCGTACTTGTCATACATGATCAAACCTTTCAGCGGTGCCTTTCTTCAAGACTGTTCTTTTGGTAGGTGAATGGTGTGGACTTCAGTCACTTCACCAGAGAGGAAGCAGCTATGTATCTCATGAACATCCGTGCTGGCGACCGCATCGATATCCGGACTCAGAACAAAATGGACAGTGAGTGCCTTTGTGTCTCCTTATTAGGATTAAGAAGTCAACATGAAATCAAAATCGACCCAATTTAGTTTTTATAATACTAAATAGACAATAGGTTCCTAGTCTTATTGTGAACAAAAACCCATTGGGAAAGTAAAATGCGTTGCGAATAACATATCCAAATGAATCTTGATATCTTAGTCTACAAGAAGATTTTGAAGTCCAGCCTTGGTGACTCTTTCTACATCCGTACACACTTTGACCACGTGGCTGAGAGCAGTATTGGCTTGAGCTTCACCAGAGGCGAGGTGTTCAGAGTGGTGGACACCATGCACCGCGGGAAGCTGGGAACCTGGCTAGCTGTGCGCATGGGCAATGATCTACACGAGCTGGACAAAGGCACCATTCCTAACCAGACCAGGTATGTTAGTAGTAGTTTTCAGTCTTGTTTGTATGCTTGTATGTCCCATTATAGTTCCTGCTTGTACTCTGGGTGTCTGATTCTCTTTCTCTATCGAAGGGCTGAAACTTTGGCGAATTTAGAGCAGGCACAGAGAATTAGTGCGGCTGAACGCCAGGCTTCTGGCCCCAGAGCCGAATTCTGGAAGTTACGGGGTCTCAGAGGGGCCAAAAAGAATGTCAGAAGAACCCGCGATGACCTCCTACAGTTGACGATTCAAGGCAAATTTCCAGCATATGAGAAAGTCGTTCTGAGAGAGGGTTAGTGAGCTTTATTTTTTAAAAAGACCATTATTTCTGACAGAGTCTTTGGTTGTAACATATATGCTTGCTCATTTTCAGCCAATTTCAAACGGCCTATCGTCATTTTGGGTCCTCTGAATGACATTGCAAATGAGAAGCTGGCTCGGGAGTTGCCAGATGAATTTGAAGTTGCAGGTATGAAAAATTAGATCAATATTTCTTAACATTTCTGCTGGAGGTATATTCACTTTCAAACATTTAAAGGGATAGTTTACCCAAAAATGGAAATTCTGTCATTAATTACTCACCCTCATGTCGTTCCAAACCCGTAAGACCTTCGTTCATCTTCAGAACAGAAATTAAGATATTTTTGATGAAATCCGAGAGCTTTCTGACCCTGCAGAGACAGCAAAACAACTGTGTGTCCGTGAGACATCAGTGGTTCAACCTTAATTTTATGAAGCTCCGAGAATACTTTTTGTGCGCAAAGAAAACAAAAATAATGACTTTATTCAACAATTTCTTCTCTTCCGTGTCAGTCTTTGACGCGCATTCTCAAGAGTACCACAACGCGTGTTTTCTTTGCGCACAAAAGTATTCTCGTAGCTTTATAAAATTACGGTTGAACCACTGATGTCACATGGACTATTTTAACGATGTTCTTGCTACATTTCTGGGCCTTGAATGTGTAAATTGCATTGCTGTATATGCAGGGTAAGAAATATCTTAATTTGTGTTTCGAAGATGAACGAAGGTCTTAGGGGTTTGAAACGACATGAGGATGAGTAATGAATGACAGAATTTTGATATTTGGGTGAACTATCCCTTTAATACTCCTATTTTATTGGTTATAGAAATGGTACCCAGAAGTGGAAGTGAAAGTTCATCCAGTGTCATCAAACTGGACACAGTGAGGCGAATAGCAGAGCAGGTAAACCTTTTATCATCATACAGAGTAATGCTGTCAAAATAAACCAACATTACCTTAACCAAACATTTGTAACTTCCTCTCACTTGCAGGAAAAGCATCCCTTGCTGGACATTACACCCACTGCAGTAGAAAGATTGAATTATATCCAGTACCATCCCATGGTGCTCTTCTTGGATCCTCATAGTCGAAAAGACTTGAAGTCAATGAGGCAAAAATACATGCCAGGCTCCAACAAGAGCTCTCGTCGCCTATATGCTCAGGCCTTAAAGCTGAGGAAACACTATAGTCATCTATTTTCCGGTACACCTTTGAACCCTGTCTTGAATTCCCTGTTTGAATCTTATTTGATGATACCTTCAGAAAGTTTTAATGTGCTCTGAAAGACAATCTCTGGTTTTTCGGTTTCCTTCACAGCACGTGTTGATCTTCAGCCTAATACAAACATGTGGTATGATGTTTTGAAAGACAAGATTCGGCAGCATCAATCTAAACCGGTCTGGGTTTCTGAAGTTGCGGTAAGAACTCTAGAGAGAATTATGGTACTAAATGGTGCACTCACATCATGTAGAATTAACGCAATTATAGGTTATCAACTTTAAAAACCTAACTTGTCTTTGTTGAACTCAAAACTTTATGAAAGCCCCAACTTGATCATTGTGGCATAGCCAACAACTCTAAATCAGATCTCTAAGATTTCTTGATTATTATAATTCCAACAAGATGTGAATGTAGAATTGGTTTAGAGCCTGTATTTCATACTTGAGTTGGTTAACAAGTACTTGGTGTATGTCCAGTTGGAGGGAGGCGGCGATGAAGACCTTGACGCTTTCAACCGTGAAAATAACTCTGACTACCTCAGTGGTGCCAGCGACTATGAGGACACTGACGGTGAGGCCATTACGGATGGTGAAGCCTACACAGACAACGAGGACCTGGAAGAGCCCTCTGTAGGCATCGCCAGAAACCGCGGCACTGCACTGGCCCGCTCTTCTGAGCCCGCCACTGGGCAGACTCATAGTCCAGAACCTTACTATGACCCAGAGCCATACCTGGAGGAAGAGCCCGAGTACACCCTACCTCCCGGGGAAATACCTCCCATCCTCCATGTTCCACAGCCCCGATCTTCACGCCTTGTCCCTGCCAGTCCCCAACAACAAGATGACGTCCCCTCACAGCGGAGTTTCTCAGATTCAGACTTTAGTGCTGGTGACTTGGCTGCACCGCCAGCACCTTCCGATGTTCCACCCAACTTCAGGGCACCAGATCCCAAAGAAGTCCAATCAGAGACACCTCCACTGTCAGCCATAGAGGAGAAACTACAACAGGTACGATATACATACCTATTACCCATGCAACTAACATATCGAGCAATCAGACGCAACATAGTCAATTAGGACATGTTCCTGAATCTACATCAGGGATAGGCAACTTCGGTCCTGAAGGGCCACTGTCCTGCAGAGTTTAGCTCCAACCCTAATCAAACACACGTGCCTGTAGTTTTTAGTGATCTTGAAGACATTGATTAGCTTGTTCAGGTGTGTTTGATTAGGGTTTGAGCTAAACTCTGCAAGACAGTGGCCCTCCAGGACCGAAGCTGCCCATCTCTGATCCTTAGTGGAACAAAACTTACCATAACCAACCTTTAAAAACAGAGGGAAATGATAAGTTGAAAATGTTCTATACACCAGAGATCCCAGATATGAGCCTAACCCTGAGCCTAAAATCCGATTGATCCACACAATTTGAGTAGTATAGCATGATTTAGTCAAGATGGACATGTTCCTGGATCGATATCCTTAGTAGGATCAACAAAGGACAGCTTACACTAACCATAACCTACCTTAAAAACGGAGGGAAATGATTGAATTTAATAATATTCTTCAATTCACTAATTGCAAGGTAACTCTAACCTTGACCCAAAAATTTGATTAGTTGATGAATCCACCTTAATTCAAATTTGAGTAGTACAGCATTAATTAGGACATTCTCCTGGATCAACATCCCTAGTAGGACCAACAAAGGCCAAATTTACCCTAATCTTAACCTACCTTTAAAATCAGAGGGAACTGGTGAGTCAATAATGTTCTTCATCCCAGTGATCCCAGAGTTTAACATAATCATGACCCTAAAATCTGACTGGTTGATAGATCCACCAAATTACAGACTGAATAGCACAGCATTATTAATTCAAGTTTAGGACATGCTCCTTGATCGACACCCTTGGCCAACAAAGACTTACCCTAACCATAACCTACATTTAACAGCAGAGGGATATAAATTGATAATGTTCTTCATGCCTCTAATCCCAAGGAAACCCAAACCTTGATCCTAAAATCTGATTATTTGATGATTCAACCTTAATTTAAGTTTGCGTATCACAACATCATTAAGTCAAGTAGGACAGGTTCCTGGATCTACATCCTTAGTAGGTCCAACAAAGGACCTTTCCTAATACCCACACTTGCAGTCTTGGCTTCTTGAGAGCACAACAGGAAGTGCACAAGACTGTCCCATGTCTGAAAAATGTTATTAGTAGTAGAAGTTTACTAGAAAAGTACAAGTGATTGCAATCTTACAGCACTATGTTATAAGTGTGTCCCATCAGGTAATCAAAAGTTCTGTGGCATTCACAGCTATTTGAACATTTGGCCAAATACACAAAATAAACCATGCACTTGTGGGTATTGGGACAGGCCCAAAAGCTAAACCCTTACCTTAATCATAAGCTAAACCTACCTCTACAAGAAGAGGGAAATTATGGTTGGCAATGTTCTTCATGCCCCTAATCCTGACCCTAAAATCTGATTGATTGGCAGATCCACTGAGTTACACTGAGTAGTATGGCATGATTTAGTCAAGTAGGGCATGTTCTTGGATTGAAATACATATTAGGACCAACCCCTTTCCCTTACCCTAACCATAACCTGTTCTAAGACCAACAAGGACGGTGATCCAGGAACATGCTCTACTTGACTAAGTCATGTTAACCTGTTTGGATGCATTCAATATTAAATATTTTTTAAAT
This sequence comes from Acrossocheilus fasciatus, assembly GCA_036784905.1. Lineage (NCBI taxonomy): Eukaryota > Metazoa > Chordata > Actinopteri > Cypriniformes > Cyprinidae > Acrossocheilus > Acrossocheilus fasciatus. The sequence continues at coordinate 17,038,445 of CM071959.1, read as the reverse complement.
ACTTGATGTAGAAATTGATCTTCACGTGTTTTATTGTTTCAGGCCCGTATGGCAGAAGCAGAAAGGAAACCCTCCCCTTCATTTATAGTGTAAGTCTTTATGCATGGTCTGTCAAGTTTAGCTCAGAAGAATAAAGTACTAAAGGAATTTGTTTTTCATTTTTAAAGGCATTTATAAATCTTTTCTTTTAGACTGGCACATCACGAAGCCATGCAAATGCGGAGAACACAGATCAGAGGAAGCGACAGTGACAGCGATGAAGACGACAGAGATGATTTTAGTGTAGTAGATGATGAAACTGATGACATTGAATGGGGACCTGCAACAGAGCTGTAATACACATGGATCGTACTAACATGGACCGTCTTAGTGTGGGCATGTACATTTACACAGTCAAACTGGAAATATTTTTTTTTTATTTCCAGTGTTTTTTTTATGCAGTGTCCTTATGGACTTGTGATAGATGACTCTAATCTTGGATCGATTTTGAAGATTTGTGACCAGAATTGCTTCTTTTTGTGGGTTTTGTAGTTTTAATGGATGTGCTGAGATCTTCCTCAGGATTATATGAAAAATAAATATTGCCAGTTGTAATAAAGACAATTTGGGTATGCTTTACCCTCTTCAGTAACTTGATATATATATATATATATATTCTAATAATTATTGTTTTTGTATTTTGAAATAAATGGAACAAAACATTTAAGCTCACATGATTATTAATGTTAAAGAGTGTGCTGAAATTCATCTTACTACGAAGTCTTCCCCACAATTTTCTGTCGTTAATTCAACTCAGGCTGCTTAAAAAAAGTGAAGTGCTTAGTTTCCCCTAGTGGAACAAAATGGAATTGCAACAATAACTTTTTTCTTTTTTTTTTTAGTTGCTTTAACATTCCCCTTTCTCTTAGAGCATTGATCAGGAAGTCAGTCATTTTAAGTGCTGTCTCAAACAAAATCCTTTTTTAGTGAACTGGAATGTTCTGTCCCTAAAAAAAAAATCCCCAAAACCAGATAGAATCTATGCTCGCTATGTTCTCTTACTGGAAAATATGTCACATTTTCTGAAGTGAGAAACATAAATCACACAAGGGGCTTACTAGCGCTCACATGATATAGCCTACTGTGTCACCACCTAGGGTGCTAGAGAGCAGACTGAGACACACTCCTAGGGAATTTCCTAAATACAGACATGTCAAGTTAAAAATGTGAAAATTTGACATTGTTAGAATTGTTGCCATTCCAAATCTTACAAATGTTGAAGATGTCATTGCATCTTTGTCATTGGTCTGTTTTCCTGTATTTATTCGCATATTGAATTCTGTTTGGTCTTGCATTGCAAAGACTGTTGTTATGCTCTGATACGTCACATTTTCTGAAATGTGAAACTTAAATCACACAATGGGCTTTACCAGTGCCGGAATTTGTGTACATGATATACTGACTCACTAGGGTGCAAGGGAGCAGATTGAGACACTCCTAGGGAATTTCATATTTATATATATATATATATATATATATATTTATTTATTTATATATGTGTGTGTGTATATATATATATATATATATATATATATATATATATATACATGCATCTACATACGTGTATATATTTATGTATATATATATATATATATATATATATATATACATGCATCTACATACGTGTATATATTTATGTATATATATATGATTTTTACAGTTAGAAAATTGAAAAGTTGGAATTGTCACCATTCCAAATCTAACCAATGGTGAAGATGTCATTGCATTTTGCTATTGGTTTTCTTGTATTCATTAAATAAGACTGATATGCTCAGATTTTTCTAGACCGATGCAATATTGCTTTAGCACAGATAGGCCTATTTCATTCTGGAAAGAAAAAAAAGTGTAGTTAAAATGATTTTTTTGTCAAACAAAACGATTTCAAGACATGTTTTGTCACGAAAGTGGGCGGTGTTTTAATATTTAATTAAACAGCAGGTGACAAACATTAACAACAACCTGTGGGGCAGTTGGCCAAAGCTTATTTTTTTTTTGTCGTAAAATGATGTAAATCATTGTATAAACGTCGTTTTAAAAGTCTCAGCGAGCATGCATGATGTTATCCAAGCCTCATGCTTGTACATGGCAACGCAGTTTCACTTGTCGAAGGCGAAAGAAAAAAAAAGCGGATGCGCCTCAGACTGTTCTGATGAGTGTCAGTAGATTCAGTCAATGTGCGATTCATATTAGAGGTGTGAGACACAAGCTCGAGCCCGGAGTGTGTAAACCTCGCATCAGCGCTTTGAAATGGGGAGCCGGGGGGTGGGCAGGGGGGTTATATCGTAAATTAAAAGAAATACGCGTCGGATCGAAACACCTAAAGCTTAAAATGTTCTCGAAAAGGACAAGGGAACTGATAAAGACGCACTCGATGTCAAAGAAGAGCCGAACAGGAAACAGCCCATCGCCTCTCAACTCTCCATCAGTAAGTCGCACAGCATCTCTATAGACTTTTCCTCCTGCCAGTCAACTTGATTGACATTTCACTCTCGCGCTCATGTTTTCGCCTGCTTTTCGACGTTGCTGAAAAATTTACGAGTGTTTTCAAACACAAATGTAGAGTTCAAGTACATTAATTAGACTATTATGTAATCTAAATGAGAGAAAACGACGGACTAAACTTCCTCAGTGTGGTATGGCGCAGCAAGGGGCAAGAAGTTCAGGTTTTGCCTTACTTTTGAATATTTTTATTTTTTTTCTCCTGGTTTCAGGATTTAATTGATTGATTTCCAGTTGCTTTTAAGGTTCAGTGGCAGGTTTGAAATTAAAATGATGAGATATGATGGCTAACAGTGTCGAAAGTTGATTTTTAACGCTCAGTAGCTGGAAATGTTGAAGCGTGGTGGATCAAGTAGCAAAAGCTACAGTCCTTACGCGACTAGTCAGAGAGTGAAAAAATCAAACGGCAAAACTAAATTGGACATCTTACCAAATAGACCCAACGTCTGGCTCAAACAGGTGGGTTGTATTTAAAAAGTACTTTTTTGTCAATATGCATATTTTAAGTAGTAAATATTTGTATGTTACTGTTTAAAATATGCATTTGTGTATGATATGTGTACTAATAGGCATTTAAAGTTTTTGTCAAGTGGTGTAACCAGTTGTAAAACTATTATACATGTTATCTTAGGACCTCATACTGAAAGTCTACAAGGAATATTTGTTCTGCTAAAAAATAATTGGATTAAAGTGAACTACAAAACGTTTAAATGTATACATTTAAACTTTAAAATGTCTATATGTGTGTATTATTGTAATATATAAAAAACTATTATAAAAGTATAATAGTTTTCAATTTAATTTTTATTACACATTTTATTTAAATATGTATAAAAAGCTTTTAAAAAATTTCCCATATATATATATTATATATAAAGTGAAATAAGTAGTAATTTATTTATATATAATTTATTATTATTATTATTTTAAATGAATCATTAAAAGTGAACTGGATTTTGGGATATCACCCTGTTAACACTTAATGGTTTGTAGTGCATCATATTTCACCATTCTTTCATTCGTTTGTTGACTAAAATGAGGCAGAAATGAGTCATAATTGATGGGATTTTTGGTAACTTGGCTTTATATTCATGTTTACTCGCATGGGAGTGTTTTTAGGCCTCAGCAAGGCCAGTTAGTGTGGCATCAGATCTTCGGGGTGTGACAGGAAGTAGGCCACGGTTACACAATTGCTCTTGTGACAGAAATTCTGTTTACTAACAGCTGTCTATTGAAGTCGGGCACACATCTTGTGCTCTATCTGCAAAACTTTCTGCCTTAAAACTGGCCATGTTTATCAGTTTGCCCACACTATATCCTTGTTTTCTTCTTTATCATTCAGCTCTCTGCTCTTCAAGAACAGCCTCGGAAAGATGCAGTCGATGCCGTCACCTCTTCGTCCTATACTTCCTCCAGTCTGTCTCCCCCTGTCCTAGAAGTCCCATCTTCCTGTCCAGGTACCCCTTTGGCCCAGCACACTAAGCTGGTTGGCAGCCCGTCCCCAATGGGCACCCTAAAGCGGCCGACTTCCCTGAGTCGTAATCCAAGCGCTGCGGGTTTCCCAATCCAGTCTTGGGTCTTTAGTAAGGGTGCAGGAAAATCTATCATCGCCCAGAGTCCCTCGCCGGAGACACCTGAGGCTACAGTGGCTATCGAGGTGGAAGACATCCCGCCGTTGTTGCGCATAGTGGAGCGGTTTGCCAAAGCGGTGGAGAAACTGAAAGATGTTGTGCTTGAAGGTAAGATAATGGTTTTCTTGGAGAAGAACTACAAAAATCCATGAATTTTTTTTTGTTGTTGTTGTAAAAACCAGTAGCTGTGGTTTGGTAGAAACATTTTAGGTTTTACGAACTGAACTTAAATTTACAGTAAAGGCCCTTGTCCGAAATGTTCATATGCGTTTTTCTTTTTTTTCGTATTCGTCATCCTTTCCTATCAAAATGCTTGCTACGGATGTGAAAACACAGAAAATCGAACCTGATCTGAATTTTTTTATGACGGACGGAAGTTTCAGGAGCAGTGTTTAAACGTTATTGACACAACGTGAGGTCGTATTTATTTTTTAACGAGCGAAAATTTCGGACTTGGTGTGAAATGACCTTAAAACATTTCATTAATTAATGTAATGTTAATGTACCAAAGTGTACAATAATATACCTAAAATGTGTTTTGTACATGTACAATATATTTACAACCACCATAAAAAAACAATGTTAGTAAAAATTCAAAGTTCATCACAAACAAGGTTATAATAGTCAACAAAAATGTAAAATTAAAACCAGATGATAACTAATAATAACATAAAATCTAAAGACTTATTCAAACTTTATTTAAAATGTATTTAAAAATGTTTATTAATTATATAAATGATTGAAATCAAACCGTAGACACATTAAAAAATAACGAATAAAAATTACAAACACAGAAAAATTACTAAAATTTAACAAATGAAAATGGGAGGGGGAAAAAAATTACAAAAAACTTTGTAACAAATGACACTAAAATAATGGTGTAAACAACATAAAATTGTAATCTACATAACTTTTAAAAAAAAAATTAAATCACACCATTTGAAAGAGAATTTTGGGAATGTCTGTGTTTTACTGTAAAGTTACATAAAGTGCCTTGTAGATTTATTAGTTTTTCACCTTATTTGGTAAGAAATTACCGTTAACCATTTAACAGGTTTTTAACCTGGCGTTTAGTCTTTTACTGTTATAATTACAATAACTTTTTTTACAGTGTTTTGACATGTATGAAACGCTTCCTGATACTTTTCAAGTTAGAAACGCATAACAGTGCTCAATACTTGTCTGCCACATGACTATTTGCACGTCCTGCCGCAAACATCACCTTCCGCTGAGGATCATGTGATTGTGGAGCAGAGAAGGGGCGGAGCTGAATTTGCTCAAGAGGCCCTGATCTTCCTGTATCTGCAGTCAGGCTGAGTTCCTGTGGTGTGCCACACCGGCACAGGAAATGGTTCTCTCAGAAAACACCCCTTCCACTCTCAGGACTCGTAGATCAACGTCATTCAGCACCAAGCATGTAGTCCTACCCATAAATAACAAAATCAGTTGTGAGTTTTCTGATCTCACTATAGATAAAACTATCTTTTCCACAAGAGGATCCTTATAAAAAGCACTGCGACGGTGCCATGATACAGTGATGGTAAAACATACACATTAGAAAATATTTAGTGTGCATTAAGTTGATCATTTTCAGTTAGATCAGTTAAATCTGAAGATAACTTTAATTCAATATCCAAACCAAAATACCCTAAAAATGACAACAAAAGCACTATTCTTAAGTTGTTGTTGCAAGGAATTTTATATTGTATGTTCCATCATATTTTATAGAAATTATTTATATTAGGGCTGTCAGTCGATTTAAAATTTTAAATCTAATTAATTGCATGATGTCAATGAATTAATCTAATTAATTGCAAATTACATTTGGCTGTGAAAATACCCCCAAAATATTATTTATACAAAAGAAGCTTTAGAAAGAAATATTCTACTTGATTGAACATAAAATGTATTACACACAAATGTTTTGGCTACAACGGCTAACATAAATGGAACATAAAAGATAATCTGAGAGACCTCTCAGTTGTTGTTTTTTTTTTTTATTCATTCATGTAACCAAAACAACTTTAGCCCTATTTGGACGGGACTAGTTTTCTAAACTACGTTTGAGTTTCGGTTCTTATCACCTGACGTCGTGTTTTTTTTTTTTTTTTTTTTGTTTGTTTTTTTCTCTTTTAAAAATGTATTTACCAATTCGGATGGGACTTACACCTCCATGTTTATTACAGAGGTGGGAGGGTCTGTTTTGTACATCTGGGGGTTTCAGAGATCACGTGCTCTGTATGCGTGCATTGCGTATAGTCATTCGGATTGATTTACCAATAGTATAACAGTTTTACTACAAATACCATGGTGAAGTTAAATGGGTAGTACAGCAAAACCATGTTAATGTGTGGTTACTTTAGTTTTACGTTATTTTGTTTAATTTTCATAAAGGTTGGCCTACATATGTAATTGAGTGCAGAAATAAACGCGAGTAATTTTACCTGTCTTAACAGGTAATGTGATCTGGCTCTTGTTTTTGTTTTGGTTATTTTGTAAATATCAAACATGAGCGCGGTAAGAGCATCTATGGTAATTCACTTTGGCCAAAACACACAAGGAAACGCGTTGTGAGAGGAAAAAAAAAAAAATCACCGGCAATCACAGACATTCGCATTTGGACGGGATTCGTTTTCTCAGAGGATCACTGAGTTTGCTTGTAGGTCATTTGCTCTGGAATTATTACAGAGGTTGTGTGAGGGGAAAAAAACAGACATGGCAGATTCGGATGGGATTAAAATCACCAAGTACGTAATCACCAAAACACATTTCTCTAACGACCCCCTGTAAAACTAGTCCTGTCCGAATGGGGCTATAAAAAAAAAAAAAAAAAAGTATTTTGATGTTCCACAAAAGAAAGTCATTCAGGTTTGAGTAAATGAAGATAATTTAATTTTTTTTTTGTGTGAACCATCCCTTTAAAATCTATTTATTTTAAATGAAGAAATGCAATAACACTGAATATAAGAAACTAAAACTGCCAGCAGGTGGCAGTAACTGTCTTTAAGAGTCATTCATTCATTCAATTTGTTCAAACAGTTGATTCATTCAGGAATTCAGTAAACGGCTCACTTCTGAATGGGCCTATGAATCATTGATTCACCCAATTCATTCAAAAACGCGGATTCATTCAGAAACTATACACCGCTGTGCTGCTCGTAGATGCACAACAATTCTGTTGTGACTTTAGGTAATATTTTTATTGGCAAAACTGAGCAAAAACGGACAATACGGTTTAAAATATACCACAATATTAACTTATTTACTGAACTGTTGTATAAAATCACATTAGCACTCATGTTCTTCGTGACAAAAACAGCACTCGTGTGATATCCCTTATGTGATATAAATGAGACAAACTCATACAGGAACTTTTTTTTTTTTTTCTCAGTATCTTCAATATTCCCCAATATCTTGAATTTTAGGGCATAACTGCATTTATGGAGTTGTTGCCCTCCATCATATTTGTCAACAGTCAACTGTAAGATGACATACAGGTCTGGAGGCGGGGCCAGTGCGTTAACGGTGTTAAAACAATTTAATATCATTATTTTTTCATAACTAATTAATGAATTTTTGCTGGCCCAAGTTTGAAAACTTCTATATTATGGTAGTAAATGATTACTATTACTATTATTATTAGTAGTAGTAGTAAGTTAATTGACTAAATTATTTTTTTGACAACTACCAAGTATCATAGTAGGCTACGTTTGACTCACTGAAAAATCTAGTCGGCTATACGTCTTTAAGTCATTTTGCCATATTTCAAATATTTGGGTTTTGGTGGTTGACTCATGCCACAATTTCCACCACTTTTTTTTTTTTTTTTTTTCCTTTGTTTTTTATTGAACACAGACTACTTTATCTGATTGGGGGGGAAAGCCAGTTATTTGTGCTTTCCACTACTGTACAAGTCAGGTAGTTTCAACAGAACAAAGAGAAACTCTACAAGTAACAGTTGTAGGTGTTTTTTACTTCGAGTTACAGTTAGGAGCCGTGACAAGAGGAAGTGGCTTGTAGACGTGTCACAGCAGACAAGAAAGCACTGCAACACAGTGTGAACAAATGGCCTGCCTTGCATCATCTTGACTCTTTTAGGATTACTGCGGATATTTCTCAGCATGACAGACATTGACATGTCGGTTAAAGGGTTACTGGGTTCACAAAGAAATATCCAGGTCGTATTGTGCCCTATAACCAGAAGAAAAATACTAGGAGATGATTAAATGAAACCTTTTAATTAATTTTTGTTTGCTCTAATTTTTGTATTTGTTTGTATAATTGTTTGTTTATTGCACAAAACTGAACAAATGAACATAATTAACACTTATTGATACATTTTGATCTAACTATGTTTTATTTTTTTTTTATTTTTTTTTGTCTCCATGTAGTGTCAAGTACAGTCATGGCCAAAAATATCGGCACCCTCGGTAAATATGATCAAAGGTGGCTGTGAAAATTAATCTGCGTTGTTAATCCTTTTGATCTTTTATTTAAAAGAATTAACAGAAATCTAACCTTTCATTGGATAAGAATTTAAAATGGGGGGGGGGGGTATCATTATGAAATGTTTTTCTCTAAGACACATTGGCCACAATTAACAGCACCCTTTTATTCAATACTTTTTGAAACCTCCATTTTCTAGTTTAACAGCTCTAAATGTTCTCCTATAATGCCTGATGAGGTTAGAGAACACCTGACAAGAGATCAGAGACCATTCCTTCATCCAGAATCACTCCAGACCCTTTAGATTCACAGCTCCATGTTGGTGCTGCTTCTCTTCAGTTCACTCATTTTCTACAGGGTTCAGGTCAGAGGACTGGAATGGCCAGCAGAAGCTTGGTTTTGTGCTCAGTGACCCATTTTTGTGTTGTTTTTGAGGTTTGTGTTTGGATTATTGTACTGTTGGAAGATCCAAACATGGCCCATTATATTTTTAACAGTCAGTCACCTTTTTTTTTTTTTTTTTTTTTTTTTTTTTTTTTTTTTTAATTTATTTGTTTTGTTTTTTATTTGTTGGTATTTGATAGAATCCATGATGCCATGCGTTTAAACAAGATGTCCAGGACCTCCAGCAGAAATATAGGCCCACAACATCAAAAATACAGGAGTATATTTCATTGTACACATGGGGTACTTTTTATCCCTGTGTTCACCAAACCCATCTTGAGTGTTTGCTGCTAAAAAGCTCATTTTTTAGTTTAATCTGGTCACAGAAGCCAGTCCCATGTGAAGTTCCAGTCATGTCTGATAACTGAATATGCTGGAGATTGTTTTTGTATGAACTAGGAGAATTTTTCTTAACCCTCCCGAACAACATGTGGTGATGTATGTGCTGTTTGACCCTTTTTCTTATTTCTTTCTCTTTTTTTTCTTTTTTTTCTTTAAATATAAAAGGTTTTCTGACCCCGAGACCCAACTATTTTCTGCAATTCTCCAGCTGTGGTCCTTGGAGAGTCTTTAGCCACTCAAACTCTCCTTCTCACCGTGCATTAGGACGATATAGACACACGTCCTCTTCCAGGCAGTTTCGTAACCTTTTGTGTTGATTGGAAATTCTTAATTATTGCCCTGATGGTGGAAATGGGAATTTTCACTGCTCTAGCTCTTCTCTTAAAGCCACTTCACTAATTTGTGAAGCTCAATTATCTTTTGCTGCACATCAGAAATATATTCTTTGGTTTTTCTCATTGTGATGGATTATTAAGGGAATTTGGCCTTTGTTTTCCCTCCTATTTATATTTCTGTGAAACAGGAAACCATGGCTGGATAATTTCATGTTCATAATCACCCTGGAGTGCTCAATTGTGAATACGAATGGGAATATACTTCAGAGATGTTTTACTCATAAGAATTTCAAGGGGTGCCAATAATTGTGGCCAATTTGTATGAGAAAAACATTTATTTCATAATGAGATTTTCCCCCCATTTTAAATTATTATTATCCAATGAAAGGTTAGATTTATTTTTTATTTAAAAAAAAAAAAAAAAAAAAAAAGATCAAAAGGATTAACAATGCGGATTGTTTTTTTGTTTTTTTTTTTGTTTTTCACTGCCTCCTTTGATCATATTTACCAAGGGTGCCACTATTTTTGGCCATGACTGTATGACCAAGGTATTTTTTTTTCTTAATTTTATTTATGTACTTATTTATCTTTTTAATTTTATTAATTAATTTATTCCTTTATTTTGTTGTGGCATTTATTTTCTTATGGGGTGAAATATGAGCCAGATTTTTTTTTTCTTTCTTTCTTTTGTGAAAAATTAAACCCAGATGTTTAATTAGCCTATAGTTTTACATATTTGATAACCCAGTGTGAGGAGTTATCATTTGCCACAAAAATCCAAGTTTAATCAGAAGTCTTAACTGCTTGTGCGGCTGTAATCTAGATGCTGATAAGAGTCTGATGTTTTTTGCAGACAAACAGGAGAACCGGCGTCCATTGGCTCATGAGTGTTTGGGGGAAGTTCTGCGCATCCTGCGGCAGGTCATCAGCATGTACCCTCTCCTCAACACAGTGGAGACGCTCACCGCTGCCGGCAAACTCATCTCGCAGGTCAAAGGTTAGAGCAGCCATTTACATTCATTCTACAAAAGTAGTGCATTTCTGTTCTCATTAAGAAATTTACCAACAACATTTTTTTGTCTTTGACTTCAGGATACCACTATGAAGTGTGCAATGAAGCAGACAAGAAAGATTTTGAGAAGGCCATCGAGACCATCGCTGTTGCCTTTAGCAGCAGGTGAGTATGAAGCTCTTTGCGCCTTTTTCTTGTAATTACAGATTTTCTCTCAATTGTCTTTTTTTTTTTTTTTTTTTTTTAACTCTAATGGCGTTCACACTTAGTTCAGTTCATTTGGTCTGGACCAAAAAGGAAAATGACACATTTGGTCCTGGTCCACTTTGCATTCACACTGCCATTTTGACAGCAAACCTTCACAACCTGATTGGTTGGCTTTAATGAAGTAAATTTTGTAACAGAATTTGCCGAACACCCCAAACAAAAGGAAAAGGTGTGTTTGACTTGAAGCGCTTTAAATCGAATATACCTAATGTTGTCTGCTGGACTAAGCACGCTTATTTTTGCGTGTATATGATTTTTTTTTTTTTTTTTTTAACCACCTGCAAACTCTCAAAGAGTTCATAAGGCAGTTTGCCCTCTTCTCATTTTATTTTGGATACACTGTTTGTTCCCTCCGTGAAATCATGTCGCATCTTGTCATTACATCCTGTTTTTGATTCGTTTAGATGCATTTGGTTTGTGTTGCGTTCATATTTTATTTGAACCTCACCAGAGTTCGTTTGGAAGCAGATGGAGACCCATATTTTTAGCAGTCTCGGTCCGCACCATGGTTCGGATGCCAGCGTTTATACTTACTCAAACCACACCAGAGTATTCACACCAGAGCTCGTTTTAATCGAACCAAACATGACAAGTTTGGTATCCTTACCAAAATACCAGAGAGCTTTATTGTATAATGTATATTGAATACTATATCCCACAATGCAGTGTGCTCTACTTCATTTTCAGTTTCAGATGTGATAAATGAATGTAAATAGAAAGTAATAAATTTAACTTTAAATTTTTAGCATTTACTCTTTGAAATATTTATTTGATCGACCTGCCAATGGTGTCCCAAACATCCCCCCCCCTCCCCCCATGTATGCGTGTGTATATGTATGTTTGTTTTTTATGATTCATTCTGGGAAATAGCACTTTTGCAATTTATATAAAATAAAAATAAATGGAAATTTCCCCTTGAATGAATGGAATTATTTATTTTAGTTCATTTTGTTGATTGATCATTTATTATATCACTCAATTAGTTCAAGGGGGAAGTAGAACTTTGTTCCTTTTTGAAATGTTTGTTTTAGTTTATTCTGTTTATCGATTGTTTTATTTTTGCCTGTATAAATTAAGCATACACAGGACTGCAGTGCCATACAGCTTCCTATGTGTACATTATGAAATCATCTCTCAAAATGCTTTGTTAAATCATTGACATTAATCGTAGCTCTACAGAAATAACAGGAAGTTGATCTGTGGCTTCTGCTCTCTTATGCTAACAGCCCCAAACCCTCAAGGATCTGTTTTTGAGTTCGAGCTGATCAGTATCATCTCTTATCTAGTACTGCTGTTGTTGTCACTTCAACTTTTTATAATCCTATCAATACATTTTTGAATGGCAGAACTTGTTCATGTCTTACATTTTAATTTCTTGTGACCAAAACATTAAATCATGAAGCAGTGCAATGTGACTGTGTTTCTGTGGCAAGAACTGAGCAAAGAGGAAGTTGAGAGCTGGCATCAGTTGGAGTTTCTCAGTTGTTTTTGTTTGTGTGTTTTGTCAGTGTGTCTGAGCTGTTGATGGGAGAGGTGGACAGCAGCACGCTGTTGTCGGTGTTGCCATCTGAGAAGAGCAGGGTGAGTGTGTGTCTGTTTCTGTACAGGGCGGATGCTGGCAGCAGGTTTTGACTTCCTGTAAGTGGCGTTCTGTGATTAGAGTCACTGCTCTGCTCTGTGACGCAGTCGTGTTCGACTGAAATGAGACTCACATGAACACACATGACTGTGTATGATGTATATGTGACACAATGTGATATAAATATCGGTGTGTTTATTCTCTTTGAATGTTCAGTCTATGGAGAACCTCTCGGGTCATGAGTCTTCACACACACGGAGTGATTCATCTGAGCTGGGTACATCGTTTTGACAAATTCAGAAAAGCAAGTGGGAATGCACTGATATAGATGGTTTTGTTGAAGATATAATGATATTTCTTCAATTTTATATAATTATGTAAAATGTGTATATAAAGTGTAATTTATTGAGCTGATTATACATTATAATTGTGATGCTATGTTATTCTAATAAAAGGTCTTGTGCATAACATTGAAAATTTAATTTAAGCGAACTATTCTTCAGAACATTTAAAAATATATATATATTTTAAGAGGAAATATTAATTTCATTTGATCTTTACAAAATCTCCTGCAGGACACATTTAAATGAATAATACTATTAAAATGAATATTACTAGTACTACAGTAGACAACTTTTGAAGTGGATCAAAAAGTCATCCACTAAGACAAGCGCGCATTTTGGTTTTATGTTTTAGGACAACTTTGATAAGGTTTTGATCCACTTCAAATGTTGACATTATTAACGACTATTATTATTAACAGTAGTATTTTGATAACAATATTAGTTATTATTCGTAACTTTAAATATATGTTCTGCAGGATATTATGTACAGATCTCTTATACGTGCATAGAAAAAAGTTATTTTTATTCACTTTGATTTTATTATTAAAATAATGTAGGTCTCCCTCAAACAAACAAATTATTTTAATGGTTAGTATTACAAATGTACCTTCCCCAGCCCACCCCCACCCCCCGATGAGACTTTAACATAAATGTATTCCTATGCATGCTGGCAGCGATGAGCGCCGAAGAGGTGGACATTATCCTGCAGCGCAGTGAAGGAGGAGTGGACTCGGCTCTGACGTACGCTAAAACCATCTCCAAATACATGAAGGATCTGATCGGCTACGTTGAGAAGAAGCTTGCGCTAGGTAGGATCACGTGTGGCTTCGGTGATGCAATGGCTTGATTTCAATTTAGTTTTGAAGTGTTATATGAGAGATTGAAATATTGTGTAGTTTTAGGTAAAACTTATAGTTCTGATTCTAAATTCTGAGTGGTTGAGCCACGTAGCTGCTTGTTTAATTTTTACTTAATATTTGATGTCTTAAATTGTAATTGTTTGTACAGAGCTGGAGTTCTCCAAGGGCTTACAAAGGATCTATCAGTCTTGTAAACAGACCATCACACAGGTGAGAACTAACCTCGCTCAGGTTCTCTACAGTCTTCAGGATTGGTTTGTTTTCTTCCTCATGTGTCTGTTTTTGTGTCCATCAGCCACACATGCCCTTCTTCTCAATCTACTCTCTGGCTCTGGAGCAGGACCTGGAGCAGAGCTCTGGGATGCATCAGGCGGCCTCCACACTGCAGAACCAGACCTTCATCATGGTACAACACCAACATGTCCACCTTTTGCCCTTTTATTATTATGAACCATAAGAAAGAAAATTATAAAAATTGGCACACTTGTAGTGATGGTCATGAATAGTAAACTGAACAATTTTGGGGCCCCTAGGACCAACTCTATAGTGCCACCAGAAGTTCAAAAATTCACTTTTCAAATGGTTATAACTTTTGAACCCTTTTATTCATTTGTAGAAAAATGAAACTTAGTACACCTGATTACACTCTTCATGCTGATTCTATTCAGCAGGTTACATTAAGACTCTGCCCATTACAGTAGTTACCATTTTGTAAAGGACAGTAATCCTTTTTTCGCTACTCCTCCTACAAAATTAGTCCAATTCTTCAGAAAATTGGCTCAGATGCTCTTTTGACTAAGCCACACAGAAATGACTGAACACAATTTTGATATTCATCTTTGTTTAAAAGTTATGATGTCGTGTACTTGATGTTGACCCAATATTGGTTCAGAGGCTGTATTTTTGATCAGTCGAAACGAAACTTTGTTTGCTTCAACACTGTTCTGAGGCTACATGCTAAAGTTGGAAACAGCACCACCTTGAGATATGATAGACATTTTTGCTTTTAACTGTTGAACAATTTGTCAGAAAATCATATCTTGGCGTCTATGGATTGCTTGTGTCATGCTGAAACCAGGAATACTGATTGTGCCAGGACTGGATGAACCATCGTGTTACCATTTTGAATTTTTGCAGTATCTTTTAAATGATTTTACACATTGGCACAAAATTCGGTAGGTATCACCATTGGCATGTCCTGAAGGTACCTGAAAAGATTGAACACAGTGCCACCTAGTATTCCAGAGATATAAGGGGTTTTTGCAAAAACGTTTAGAACTTCTGAAAACACAGTTCAAAATCTTGTATTCTTTATGTTCCTTGGATTATGCAGATTCTGACTTTGTAAAATAAGAAATAAGACAATGTGACTCTACACCAGGGGTGCCCAATCCTGCTCCTGGCGATCGACTGTACTGCAAAGTTCAGCTCCAACTCTAATCAAACACACCTGAAGCAACTAATTAAGGAGTTGAACTTTGCAGGACAGTCGATCGCCAGGAGCAGGATTGGGCACCCCTGCTCTACACCATATTGAATCAAATGAAAACGTGTGTTTTTTTGTTTTTTTTTTTTGTTTGTTTTTTTTCTCCTGCTGCTGCTACTACAAATTTTGTCCAGAATTGGCTCATATGATCTTTGGACCAAGCCGCACAGAGATTTAAAAAATATATATTTAAATAACAGTTCACTGTGCCAGTGTTGATTTATGCTAGTTAGCTTAACGTGCTAATTAGCATGCTAAGCAGCTGCCATTCTTTCTAAAATGACTCTTCAGCTATCGGGTTAACCATAAGCTACATTAGCAATAAGTTAGCTTAGTGTGCTAGTTTGGTCAACATGTTTATTAGTAGTAATAGTAGTTACTGTTAAATGTACTATTGTACTGTTATTATTATTACTACTACTACTGGAGCATGAAGTATTTTGCTGTGGAAAAAATCATGTACTTCATGCTCATCCACAGCCTCTGCTGCTCCGCAAACAAGAGCACGAGAAGAAGCGCAAGGAGATCAAGGAACAGTGGCTGAAGGCCAAGAGAAAACTGGTAACCTTTACATTTATCCATCTAATGAGCTACCACTTTAAATCTCCAGCCAGGATGTGTCTTCTCACGCTGAACCGTACGAGACGTTAGCAGCGCAGGTCTGTAAGGGATGTTGTGTGTTTAAACCCAGATGGAGTGTGAGGTCAACCTTCGTAGGGCCAAGCAGGTCTACATGACCCGCTGCGAGGAGTACGACAAGGCCAGGACGGCGGCGAACAGGGCTGAGGAGGAGGGTGGCAGTTCTACCACCAAAACCGTAGACAAGAAGAAACGGCTGGAGGAAGAGGCCCGCAACAAGGTCAGACTTGACATCTCTCATATGCCACTGCAGGAAGAGTTTACTGGAACAGATGTTCAGTGGTTTAACAGGTTGTGTTCTTGTGTTCGTCTCAGGCTGAGGAGGCCGAGGCCACGTACCGGACGTGTATCGCAGATGCCATCACACAACACCAGGAGCTGGAGCACATGAAGGTCACCGTCCTGCGGCAGATCCAGGAGGTCATCAAACAGAGTGACCAGACCATCCGCTCGGTAAACACTTTACACTCACTAGACTAATATAAACTGTTTTATTCATTTGTTAGTCATTATGTCTCCACTTTCACTTTTTGTGAAAAAACAAAGAAATTGAGCAATAGGTTTTTTTTTTTTGGTTTTTTTTTAGGTATTTCACAAGACTTTCTTAGACTGCGACCCAATAATTAATTAAAGTGCATATTAGAAAATACAACAGATAGATTTTACAATACAGCTACGGATGGATATTTGTAATATAAAATATTAAATTATTATATTTTTAATATTTTGACTCTTTATTTTTAAATACAGAATGTATTTAAGGATATTTTTATATAAAGGGCATATTTTGGGGTATTTTAAGATGCAGAAAATGTATAATACTGTAAAATACAGCAAATATATTTTTAAGAATTTAAAATGTAGCTTCTGTACTCTTACATTTTGAAACTTCTTTAATATAGCATGTTTTTTTTTAAACATGGACAGCAAATATATTCAAGGACATTTTTGAAAGCATTGAATTGACAAAATATTGTAAAATACAGCAAATTGTGTATTTTAAAGTACTATTAAATATCTCTTCAATATAGAAAATGTCAAGAACACTTTAAAATAGTTTAAATCGCTGGTAATATTTAGGGCTAGTCAGTTTTCTCTAGGCATAAAGTTAATATTAAACTCTGATCAAGACATTTGTAAAGCTAAATATGTTATGAATGAGACTTTTAAGGTTGTATTTTTCAGTAGTATTGTGTGTATACATGGTCAATGGCCCAGTCATGCATTACTCAGATTAACAGGATCAAATAAATACTGAAAAACACCAAGAAAACTTCAAATCCAAATCCAGCTTGAGCGGTTTTAACCATGTGAAACTCTTTCCAGGCCACCATCTCCTACTACCAGATCATGCACATGCAGACAGTAGTGCTGCCGGTGCACTATCAGACGCTGTGTGAGAGCAGTAAACTGTACGACCCGGGACAGCAGTACGCCACGCATGTCAAAGACCTTCAGATGAGTGAAGAGCCTGAGACGCATTACGAGTTTGAGGCCTACTCTGCCTCCTCCAGCCAGTAACCAACACTCCTCTTGCTTTCAAACATGGAATATCATGGAAGTGGATGTGAATATTACAGTGAGGTGTTGTCTTGTCTTGAATTCAGGTCGTCAGTCAGATCTCGTGCTGACAGCTCTAACACTGATGCTCACAGCAACGCTGAAGCGCCGCCCACCGCTGGAGAAACCGGAGATACGAGCGCCTCCCACAAAGATGAGCAGAAGAGGGGTATGTGCAATGATTTGCTTGATCTACTTATTATAAAATGCAATATAAAGACATTTCATTAAGTATCTTTCTGTGAACCCACAAAAATGCACATCTAACAAAAGTAGATTTAAAAAAAAAAAAAGTGTAATTTAAATTTAAGAAATTTAGTATTTATTCATTTTGAATGATTAATTTAAAATTAACCTGTATTATTAATTGTAACAAATTGAATAGCAATTTAGTTCAATATAATGAAATGTTAATATAATGTAACGCTAGAAAAATTATCAATGTATAACAATTTTATATATTGCATTTTATTATTTAAATTATGGACATCTAACACATTATTATATTATCTTAAAGCTTTCCCCACGTTTTAATTTAACTTAAGAAATTGAATAAGTTTATGAATTTAAAATTAATTTAAAGTTCAGTTACATTAATTGTAACTAATAATAATTTAATGTAATTACGTTTTAATATAATAGAATGCTAAAATCAATAACCATTTTTATATACATTTTATCTTATGACAGTAAAATTATATTGCTAGTAAAATGTATATTTGCTAGTAAAACTAAATGTTTCCCAATTAACTAATATATTAGTAAATTTAAATAAAACTTAAATTAAGTTTAAATTTTTTTTAAGTTAACAATTTACTTTTTATATTATACTCTAATATATTAAATTATATTACTACATATAAAAATTATGATTATATAAATTTTTAGGGTCCAAAGAACTAATTTATTAATATTTTATTTGAACTTTTGTATATTGTATATTCATTTGACTAATTTATCAATTAAAGTTTTATATAAAATATTCTATTATATTAAAAGTAAATTATATTAATACATATAATTATTGAGAATTAAATGCATAATTTGTATTCATTTAAATAATAGAATGGAATTTGTGTTCACGCAAATATATTTTAAATGTGTATATATTTTTAAGTGTAATGAAGTATTAGCAAATTTTTATATTAAAATTGTCAAATGTGCATGATTTTTATTTATAGATGTTTAGCGCTTTCAAAAGGTGCTTGTTTGGTTTGGATTTTTTGGTTATGAATATCTAAAATAGTTAAGCAAATGGTTCTGAATTGTTTCTTTTGTGTCAGCTCGAGGTCACATGACCCACAAATCCTGGGGCTCCACAGTGAGCGACACAGACAGTGTGGGAGGAGGAAGTGGCCTAGGATCCCCGACTACCAGCACAAGTACAACTTCCTGCCATGACTAATTTTAAAAATTTAAAAATATATGTGTGTATATATAAATAGTTTTTTTTTTCTTTTTTCTAGGTGACATAAGTAAAATGGCCCGAACGTCATCAACAGGAACCATGTCATCCAACGAAGACGCAGATGAGAAAGATTCAAGTGTTACTTCCTTTGAAACGCCAAGTGAGAGAAAACGGTGAACAAGTGCTTTCCTTTCTAATCTGTGCGTATCATCCAGTTTCTGACTGTCCTTTCAACGTTTTGCAGATATAAACGGCATCGAAACTGAGATGGTTCCCACCGGGCCGTTCAGGAACGTGGGTCTGTCGAAAGCCGCTCAGACGCACAAACTGCGCAAACTGCGCTCCCCGTCCAAATGCAGAGAATGCGACAGCTACGTTTATTTCCAGGGAGCTGAGTGCGAGGAGGTGAGTCACATCGGCTGCACTTGGGCCTCGTTATTAAAGAGATAGTCCACCCAAAAATATAAATTATGTAATTACTCCCCCTCACGTCATACCAAACCCGTAAGACCTTCGTTCATCTTCAGAACACAAATCAAGATATTTTTGAAATCCGAGAGCTTTCTGACCCTCCATAGACGGCAAGTATCCTTACACGATCAAGGCTCAGAAACGTAGCAAGATCTGTAAAATAGCCCATGTGACATCAGTGGTTCAACCGTAAGTTTACAAAGCTACGAGAATACTTTTTGTGTGCAAAGAAAACAAAAATAATGACTGCAAGAATTTGTTTCCTCCGTCACCCTTTAGCGCCATTTTGGAGAGTATCACATACGTAAATGACACATGAAACATATGTATGTGGATACGTTGTTTACACTTTGTTCTGAACGTAAACTGTGTATCCACATACATGTGTTGCATGTGTCATTTGAGGAGATGAGTTCTTGAATAAAGTTGTTATTTTTGTTTTCTTTGTGCACAAAGTATTCTCTTGGCTCCAGCATGGATTATTTTCACCATCTCCTTACTACGTTTCTGAGCCCGTGATCGTTAGGGTCCTTGCTGTCTATACAGGGTCAGAAAGCTCTTGGATTTCATCAAATATCTTAATTTGTGTTCTGAAGATGAACGAAGGTCTTACGGGTTTGGAACGACATGAGGGGGAGTAATTAATGACAGAATTTTCTTTTTTTTTTTTTTTTTTTTTTTTTTTTCAACGTCTGGTTTGCTCTTGGCAGTGTTTCCTGTCCTGTCACAAGCGCTGCTTGGAGACTTTGGCCATTCAGTGCGGCCACAAGAAGCTCCAGGGTCGCCTTCAGCTGTTCGGGCAGGACTTCTTGCAGGTGTCCGGCAACAGTCCCGACTGCATCCCCTTCATCATCAAGAAGTGCATCGGCGAGATCGAGAGAAGAGCACTGAGAATGAAGGTACGTTCAGATCCAGCAGGTCTCGGCCAATGGAAATGCAGGATTGTGCTGATGGTCCTCCTCTCTGTCAGGGTATTTATCGTGTGAATGGGGTGAAGACGCGGGTGGAGAAGCTGTGCCAAGCGTTTGAGAACGGCAAAGAGCTGGTGGAGCTGTCCCAGTCCTCGCCACACGACATCAGCAACGTACTGAAGCTTTACCTGCGGCAGGTGAGCCACCACTGCATCAGGACAATATCGGGAAAATCTCATTTTTGGGTTTTGTATATTCTATTATATGAGAATTTTTGGTCTGCATTTTTGATTCACTTAATGTAACTAATTTAGTATTTTATATATTGTTGTATTTAATTACTTTATAAATCTAAATTATGATTATATTAATACATCATAATAACAGAATTTGCATTTGTAGGGGTCACTCAAATAACCCAAATAAATGTATTAATATTTTCATTTAAATTTTAAATGAAATAAAGTTAATAATTATAAATAACAATAATAAATAACTTAAATTATCTACATTTTTAGCAAAATCATGGAACATAATATTGCATAAAATGGTATTTTGGGGGTTTGTATATTATGCAATTGTATAAATAAACTCAAATGCAAATTCTGTTGTATTTTCATTAACCAAATTTAAATAACAATAGTTTAATACTCAACTGTTGATAACAGAATTAAGTGAATAAAAATGTAGGAGAATAACAGAATTTGCATTTTTGTAAGTATAAATTATAATTTATATTTTGTAGTAATTAATGATCTAATATTACTAATTAAACTTTTATATTTCATTCCATTACATTAATACAATTAACAGTTAGCATTTTTGGGTTCCCCAAATGTAACTAATTTATTAATATTTTGTATATTATATTGTATTTTAATTTTCAGTTATATTAATGCATATAATTTATTTTGGGGGGGATTTTTGCACTCACCCAAATTATAAATGCATTTATATAAAAAAAAAAATGTAAATTTTTCAGTTTTTAATAATATTACAACACTTACACTTTTTTTTTTTTTTTGGGTGAACAAATCCTTTAACTTGTTCCCTCTGACTAAGGTGCTTTCATTGTTAGCAGTGGCTTTCATATCCTCATATGTTCACCAAAGTCAGTTGTTGCATCCTCATTTTGTATTTCTGTCTCTTCCTCAGCTTCCAGAGCCAATCATGCCCTTCCGTCTCTACAACAGTCTGATGGGTCTGGCGAAGGAAAGCCTGGCTGTAGTGGGTCCAGAGGGAGCCGAGACAGGCAAAGGGCCCGACCTGGTGGACCTCGGCCCTGAGACGGACCCAGAACTCTTTGCCCTCGTGGAGAGACTCAAGAATCTCCTCAAAGAGCTGCCCAAACCAAACACAGCCACTCTGCGCTACATAGCACGTCACCTGAGAAGGTGCAAAGATTTCAGGGTTTATAGACTGACTCTGCCGAACTCTGTGTTTATTAAATACTGATTATTGGGTTGATGTCTTTCTGTTTTCAGAATTGCAGAACTGGAAGATGACAATAAGATGAGCCCGAGTAATCTGGGCATCGTGTTTGGCCCCTCACTGATGCGGCCCCGGCCCTCAGGGGCCACGGTGTCCCTGTCGTCTCTGGTGGATTACCCATATCAGGCCCGCATAGTGGAGACCCTCATTGTGTTTTATCCTGCCATTTTCCAATCGGACTCCAGCCGGCCTGCATGCGCCAGCACCGCCCGCACACAGTCCCTGCAGCAGGTTTGAGATTCATACACAGTAGATCAAATCTCTCATCTTGTGCAGGCGGTGTGTTTTAATAAGAGGTTAACTGGTTAAACCGTTAATGCAGAACAAATGTGATGTTTTGGTCCGTGCAGGAAAGCAGCATTGATGGAGAAGAACACTGTTTGAATGATGAACAAGGAGTCGCAGATGAACCCGGCGCTGCAGAGGCAGACAAGTTAGAGGGCCACGGTATTACAGACTTTCATTACTAATATTGTTGGTTTACATTCTTCAAATGCATTGTGTGTGTGTTTTTTATATATATATATATATATATATATATATATATATATATATATATATATATATATATATATCTTTTGATATTTTAAATGTTATGCATTTCATGTTTTATTTGAATGAACTCATAAATTTACTCTTATTTAATATACATTTTATATAAATATCGTAATTTTCTATTTTAAAATCTTTAAGTTAGTTTTTCACAACTAACTAACCTTTCATATTAAACGTATTTAAAATGGATATTAACTTATTTATATGAATATTTATATATAAATTTCGCCATTGTAATATTTTAAAATATTAGAAATTTTGTAGTTTATATTGTATTTTTGTTTTTATTTTTGCCTTTTATATTAATATACATATTATAAATGTATTCATATAAAATGAATGGTTAAATCATTATTTTAAAATATTTGAAATTCACTTTGTAGGTAGTTTTTCATTGGAGTTATTTGCCTTTCATATTACTGTACATTTAATTTTATAAATTAAGTCAATGTTGTTTTACATATCACCATTTCTTTAATATTTTAAATTTTACATTCAATACTCTGCCTTTCAGATTAGTTTTAATATACATACAAATATATTCGTATAAATGTAAAATTAATATTTAAATCGCCATTTTAATTTTTACAATTTTATTTTGTATTTTTATACTCTAAGTAGGTGTTTAGTTTTATTTGACTTCATATTTTTATTATATATCATTTCATACATTTAATAAAACAAATTCCACTGAGTAGTTTTGCATTCAATCAAATTAATTATAATAAATTTAGTAAATTAAAAAAAATATATATAATGATCTGTCATGTGTCAGCAGAGAGTTCAACAGGAACACCTGGTTCTCTGGAACACAGTCTAGACTCAGATTCAGAAGCAGATGAGGAAGGGGCCAGAGGCGAACTTCAGCCCCCCAGTCCCACAGACCAGGCGCTCGATTCGACCACCGAAACCCAAATGAGACCACCCGTCCTCCTCGTGAACCTGCAGTGTCCCTCCAGCTCAAACGACATTGACCCCCCTGCCCTCCCCGAGAGCGAGCCGCCCGAGTTAGACGAACCAGAGGAAGCAGCAGCAAGCTCGCTGGCAGCGTTAAATATCAATCAGAGTAACAACAACACCACAACACTCACTCTCTGAGTTCACCACAGCCAGGGTTTGTCTGTGACGTTCAGTGTTATTTTTATTTTTTTTAAGATGCGTTTTAATATTTAAAATAATTCAGCTTAGAATCCTGCAAAAATTTACAGATTCTTAAACGTTTTTAGCTTTATTTTACCAAAACAGTGGTACGCTTCCTGAGTCATCATGCATTTGTTTCTTATGAAATCACCTTATGAAGTGTTGATGAATATCTCTCACTTGTTGTTAAATTTTACATGTTTGTGCTTGTCTTTTAATAATAAAAGAGTGATTTTCAAAATAATCAGTATTAGTTTACAGCCAATGCAAACTAATGTCATAGTTACATGCAAATCAGATTTAAGTGCATGTTATCAGGCAACATGGTAGCCAATGAGGATGAAGTTAACTAGATGTGTTGCTGTATAAAGTGTTTGGTTGGTTAGTGTGTATTTGCGCACGCATCTAGGTCATCTTCCCTTTTTTTTTTTTTCCCTTCATCACAACAATGGCTTTCAGAAAGAAAAAGGTGAGTGCTTGTGCTTTCTTTACTTTTACTTTCAGGCTTTGAGGCTTGTGTTCACAGCTCATTTGGGACCGAACGAACAGCGTTTTTAATATGGAAAGTTGCCAAATAAAATGACACAAGGAGAGCCAGAATAGCAAAATCATATTTATTAGTTTAAAAAAGAAAAGGCGAAATTCAGCCCATGTTCACTTTCAGCAGTTGGAGAAGTTAAAATCTGTCAAACAAAAGATGAAACAAATATCATTAATTCCTTAAAAATATTAACATTAAAGAAGTTGTGAAGGCATTAAAATAACACTTAAAAACTAAACAGACAAGACAGAAACAAATTCAAAACTATATGTACTGAAGACAATATAGTAATGATACCTAAATAACACTACTTCACAGATTTGCATCTTGAATTGCTGATGTATAAATCCTGAGGTATTAATTACAAGGAACAAGTGGAACAACAGCAATACAAATCTTCAGATTTAACCAATATGCAATTTCTCAGCGTTAAGCAGATACTCGAGTGAACCACAACAGAAATACTGACTTCATTAAGCATTACTGGACCAGTCTGTATGTGATGTACCGTCCAGCAGTTTCACTCGGTCTGATGATCTTAACAACCTGAAGAACATGCCACAAGTTACTTGAACACTCAAAATAAAGATTTTTAGAGGTGCCAAAATAAGACGAAAATACATATTCGAGTTCCTACCTGGCCTCTCTTTAAGCCAAAGTAACGGGCAACAGGATCCCCGGCTTGAATTCTGGGAAGCTGGCTTTCCTTTAGTTTACTGGAGAGGAGCTGGTTAAGGCTAAACTAACCAATCTGAAGCACCAACTAGAGATACTGCTACAGTAAACCATCCAACTGAATCCAATAAATCAGGGTTATAGTAAACTTAAAAAAGAAAACAGGCATTCACTTACATATTTTTTTTCAATGGCTACCATCAACTGTTTGGTTACCAATTCATCAAAATATCTTATTTTGTGGTCAACTGAAGAAAGAAACTCATACAGGTTAAGAACAACATAAGGGTGAGTAAATGGTGACAACTTTCATTTTTGTGTTAACTATCCCTTCAACTGAAGTAAAAAATAGGTGCCAAGGCAACTTCTCATTTTCATTTAACTTAACTAAAATTAAAACGATAAAAAGCCACATTTAAAACGAGGAGAAAAAATGCACTGAAAATATGAATAAAAACTATAACTGTATCATTGTTACTAAAATAACACGGCTATAAACTTCAACCAAAACCTCAAAGGATACTACCGTGCCAGCAACTCGGTCACTTCCTCTTTAGTCATGACTATGTGCTCTGGAACAAGCTGAAAGAAATAAAGCATTAGCATTTTGGTGTAAATAGCCAAGTTATGAGTCGCTAAATATCTAAAATGCTGTAAGCCCAAGACACACTGCACGATTTTAGCAATCCTATAAGATCACTGTGCGACATGGATCTGATAAACTTGGCTATGACGTGTGTGTAGACTGTACGAAGACCCATTGACTCGTACGCTACGTTACTATTGAAGAATAAACGTCATCAGCATGCGCTAGTTGTAAACAAAAAGAGCATGATCAATCACACTTTGCAGTTGTAGTTTTATGTGTGCTGAAAAAAAGTGGAAGTGGCGAAGAGGAAGGAACAAGAGCTTGAGTTTTATATTTTAGCGCCATGTCGTGTTTTTATTGGCTGTTCGGTAAAGTGGGTCGTAGCAGCAAACACACTGCGATGATCATGCTGTATCGCAGGCTGTCTTTGAACCTCTCTCACTGTACGACTCAGGAGCCATGATCACAGAAATCGCCACGATTGTTTCACGATGCCAATCTTTTGTCAGCGACAGCCGAAAATCGTGCAGTGTGATGTTACTATAAGAGCACGAACCCGGGTGGATTCTGATTGGCTGTCAATGTTTTTATCGTCTATCAGCTGGAGAAAAAAATCCTTCTTAGTCATACAAATGATGTGCCTAATTATAGTTGTAATGTGGACCACCATATATATATTTTCACAGAAATAGAACAATTACCAAAACTTCATAGTTATAGTTACGATTTTAGCACAGAGTTGGAGTCTGAACGATTTTACTTTTAGCTGATTTACAGTCGAACCAAAATTTATTCAGACATTTCTCACATCATGAATGTTTATTTGCTACAGTTTAGAAAATGTTCATAAAATATGACAAGAACTCAGAGTTCAACTGTGTTACAACAAATTAATCTGATTAAATGTCAGATAATTTTGATAGAAAGGCATGTAATGAATGAGACTGAATTGCTGTCAGCTGTTAAATTTAAGTACACAATTAGATAATACCAATGTAGGTTGACCAATTACCAAGTGATGCTTAATTTTGATCAGTCTGTGGTGTAAAAAGGTCACATTAACAATTAAAGAAAAACACTTACGCAAAGGTCAAAGTGTCTGAATTTTTTTCTATCATCAATTTTACTGGTACTCCACTGTATGAAGAATTTTTGGGTGTATTATGTCACAGTTTACTTTATTTTGCTTTCCTCACTCACATAAATGAACTATAGTGTCCTGCACCCACTAGTAAAAAATTATATCTGGTGTCTAAACAATTTTTGATTTGACTAGACTATATAAAAACACTAACAGCCAATCAGAATCAGCCTGACTTTAAAAAGCTGCAGAAGACACACCTGAAGCTTATTGTCAGTTGGTGCTAACGCTAATATAGTTATCGTTCTTTATGTGAACAGCCTTTAAATCTTGTAAATAGACAAATAGACCTCACCTCGTGTTCGGTAATGTTGATTAGAAGCTCCTGCTGAAGAAACTGCTCAAGTATGTACTTAGGCGCCATGTCTACCAGAGACTGAAGTTTAAAAGACAAACACACAATTTAAATGACTTATTTAGTTAATGCTCCTCTAAATGTAAGTGTATGTGCGTGTGGCACCTGTTTGGCGGAGGGCGTCATGCCCATCTGGACAACAATGATGGCCCTGGTGATGTTTTCTTCTTGCATACGCTGGCAATACATCTTTATGGTCTTGATGCCCACCTTTGGTTCCTCTGAAAGCAAGAGCACGGTAGATATCACATGATACAAGCGTTCCTCAACACTTCGTACCGGATGAGTTCAACAGGAGCTGGGCTTGTCGTTGAAGATGCATCTTACCAGGGAAGAACACGAACATCTGGTCGGTCGGATCGTCGTTGTGGGCGACCAGGACCGTGAGATCGGTTCGTCGCGGTCGACCCTCGCTGGGTTTGTCTCCGAACTGGTTTCTGAACTCATCGAGAGTCTGATCCAGTTCATCTTGCGTTACCAAATAACCACGATCGTGACAAAGCTGAAAGATAAAGGTGGATATTATAAGGACGTAATAGCATATTTTTCTTATTCGGACGCGTACTGTGTGTCAGGAGATCATAAATAACGAAACTCCTGCGGATCCGAATAAGCATCACAATAAACTGCCCTCGCAGCATATAAACAAGTTATATGACCTTTAATTTACCTGCATTATAGTTTTTCTAATTTTCCATAGTCTGTATGTCTCTTCCTCGTCATCCATATCGCGCTAAAAAGAGGTAAATATTACGATCAAAACAGACCGTTTATTCGATACTTTTACTCCACGTTTGGGTCCCCGTTGCTGCAGGCGCGTGTATATGACGTCAGACGTTACGCCGCAGTGCGCACTTTGATTTCGCAAGTGCAAAATAAAAATATATATTTTTTTTTATGTATATAAATAATAATTATTATTTTTTTAAATACATAAGCTTTTGCTATCCGCTTTCAACGAATAAAATGTGTTGTGTTTGATAATATTTAAAACAAATGCGAATTTAAAATAGGTGGTTAATAAGTTACAAATAATCTTATATAATTTACCGTTATTTATTTAGTTTGAAAAAAAAAAAAAGGAATGGGGGAGGTTGTGTAACGTTCTAGAAACGGTTCCGATTATCTGTAATAATACGTAGGAAGTGCGTGTGATTTCAGCAAATTGGTTCTTTCGAGCAGTTCGTATCAAAGAACCGATTCACAAAAAAGATTCAGTGATTCCTTTTGTCGTCTCTAATATTTAGAGCGTATTACATTCTTTAAAACCTTCAAAGAAAGCACGAAGACACACATTGCTGTTATTACAGGGTTTTATTAATCACGTATACGGGAGTTTATAGTAATTTCATGTGTCATTACTAATCGCGGTGTTTACTTGAGAAACACTGCATGAACGAATCGCTCTGTGTACCGGTTCAACTGATTCACTCAAAACAATCGACTCAAAGGAAGTGTTCATTGAAGAGTTGGATGCATCTGCTGGACTTTGCAAAGCTAGAAGATAAGAAAATGGCTTTTATCCATCGTTTTTTGCTGTTCGGGGCTTTATCGAGCAGTGGGATCATTGGTGCAATGGTATTGTAAAATTAAATACTCCTGTAACATAAATTTGCGTATTACGTAATTATGAGGTTATGTGCTGCATAATTACGGGGGTTTTGCAAATGATTGATCGTCGGTTTACACAATCAGTCCTATTGTGCAAGATGAGAGGTCTAGTTTCAGTGTATTTAGGTCTTTAGTCTTTGTGTCTCATTCTTCCATAATCGTAGTTAACTTTTTCCGTTAGCCCATATAAATAATGCGCAACAACAATAATAATCTAATGTAATCACTTTTTTATTGTTGTTGCATACATTAGAAGAAATTTGCTTTCATAAGATCTGCTTAGTAATAGAATTTTTTTTCTTTGAAACATGTATTGGATAATTTTATATTTTTGTATCCATTAGGCCTACATATATTTTACAAAAGGATCACGTATAAAATCATATGTATGGTATTTTGATATATAAAATAAATACTATTACACTACATGTTGCCTGAAAGAACATGTCCAAAAACTTTGCACAAGTCCAAAAATGGCATGAACAAATGCCAAAATACTACTAAGACAGCTAATTATGACATAAAGTTGAAATGGTTTAAAAAGTCAAATTTATGATACAAAACTAAATGACATTATGACGACAAATGTCGAAATTGTCGAGGAAAATAATTCATATTTATGACAAAAAAAAATAATGACTAGCCTTTATGACATAATCTCAGTTTCATCAAAATGATATCAATTTCAAACTTTTATGCCATTTAATAATAGATTTATCTTTATTATAATTTTGACTTTCTCTTGTAATTTAGTGTCAAAGTTTGGAATTATGTCATTAATATTGGCTTTATCTCATATTTATGACTTAGTATCTCATAATTTAAACTTTTTTTCCTCAGGAATTATGACTTGGTATACATTCATGACTATTTTACTGCAATTAGTTTGAGTCAAAACATTGTTTCATTTGTTATTAGCCTACTATTTCATGAATCCATTCTTGAATGCAATGCCTAATCAATATCATGCGTTTGCTATTCTAGTCACCTTTAGAAGCAGTAAAATTTATATAATGCATAAATTAGCAACTTATCTGGTATGTGGACCAAGTGCCAACACACACATCAAGCTATCAGCTTTCTCAGTTGTGTAAGATTGTCACCCAGTGACCTTTGACCTCAATGGGAGTTACCGTCAAATACGCCACATGTAAACAAGCTTAAAGTCTGTAGTCAGCAAAAAAAAAAAAAAAAAAAAATCAGCCTATGAGGAAGAAACAGCCTTGGAGTCCAGTTAATATTTATTTGGAGCCCTATATATATATGCGAGGTTTTCAGTGATCTGGAGATTTGGGCGCTTTAAGAGGATTTGATCTAATACGCTGCCTGCCGTTTCAGTAGTTTGTACTGAAAGGCAGTCATGCGTTTCTTAGGGTCCGCTGTCGTTTTCTCCCTAGTGTTGCAGACAATGGTAAGAAATGCTCTTAAAAGCCCATTATTTTAAAATGTGTGAATGGCTTACTGGCTGGAATTTAAATATAGAGATTTGTATCTACTATTTGTTTGAAGGTGTTTCTAACAATGTATTTATTCTTTATACGTGTATATGTATTCAAATCGCTCCTATTTGCTTACACCAGCATGTTTTTATTTTCAGTCTGCGCAGCTAGAGGACTGGCAGTCGGCCAAATCCATTTATGAATTCACTGCCACGGATATAGACGGCAATGAAGTTTCCCTGGAAAAATACAGGTGAGAGATGGAAATCAGCATGTCATAAAGCCTGTTTGTTCACGTATGAAAAACATCACAGTGGACTTGCAGTCTAGAGGAGTCGATGCTTGTTAGCAAAAGTCCGAGCCCGTCTGCAGATTTTGGGCCGTCGGAGTCGATATATTTCTATGGAAGCCCATTTCCACAACAACTATGGCGAATCATAATTGAGAGAAAAAGTCATACGAAAAATTATGACATACCAAGTCTTACTTATGACATAAAAAGACAAAATTATGAGAGCCATAATTATTACAAAAAG
The DNA here is from genome assembly GCA_036784905.1 of Acrossocheilus fasciatus. Taxonomy (NCBI): domain Eukaryota; kingdom Metazoa; phylum Chordata; class Actinopteri; order Cypriniformes; family Cyprinidae; genus Acrossocheilus; species Acrossocheilus fasciatus. The sequence continues at coordinate 17,008,099 of CM071959.1, read as the reverse complement.
TAAAAATTCATATTATAGGCATAAGTTGAATTATGATATAAAAAGTAATAATTACGATATATGTCAAAATTATGACATACTAGATCATAATTGACAAAAAATTGAAAAACTGAAATGATTACAAAAAAATATTGAGAGAACATGTCAAATATGACAAAAAGTCAAGATTATGAAATAAAAATTTTTTTTTTTTACTTGTCATAATTATCTTTTTGTCTCATAATTTCAGGCATACATGTCAGAATTACAGCTTTATCTTATTTATTTGATCTTATTTATATATATTTTTTTGTCTACATATCAGAATTAAGAATCTCAATTTTGACTTTTTATTTCATAACGATGACTTGGTATTTTATAAATTAGATTTTTGTTCTCAGTTTTTCTCATATTCATAGTTTAAAATTGTCTTAATTATGGCTTTATCTTAGAATTATTAAATCATAACATTGACATTTTAATCTCTAATTTAACTGTGAGTATCTCATAATTTCCACGTTTTATGTAAAAATTATGATTACCAAAGCATGATTTTTTTTATTTTCTTTATTTTATGTGGCAGAAATAGGCTTCCGTAGATTTCACAGAAAATCGTGTAATGTATGATGGGCACAGACTAAGAATATATCCAATCAGAGGATATCAAACGTTTCATATTTTGAGACGATTTTAAAACGCATATTGTTTTTATTAGTTTATTCACACATTTCTGCATAAGTCTGGTAGTGTGTTACAGTATCCTCAGCCTGTACGGTTGTCAATCAATTTGTAACTCTAACAAAATCTAATCTACTGTACATTTTAGGGGGAAAGTTGTTATCATCACTAATGTTGCTTCAAAGTGAGGCAAAACCCCGGTAAACTACTCTCAGTTTGCAGAAATGCACGCCAAGTACGCTGAGAGAGGTTTAAGCATCCTGGGCTTCCCATCCAACCAGTTTGGACGTCAGGTATGGGGGGCAAAAACACGTTTAATGCTCTTAAAACTAATAAATACTGTGATCTAATAATACGTTTTTGTTCAGGAACCAGGAACAGATTCCCAAATCAAGGAATTCGCCAAGTCTTACAACGCACAGTTTGATATGTTCAGTAAGATTGACGTGAACGGCGACTCCGCGCACCCTCTGTGGAAGTGGCTGAAGGAACAACCAAATGGGAAAGGATTCCTTGGAAAGTGGGTTGCCAGATAATTTGACATAGTTGACTTATAAATTCTGTGGAAATAAATGCTTATTTGATATCGGCTGAATAGATTCAATGGATAGTCCAGCCAAAAAATCTACTCATTCTTCTGTGGAACTTAAAATAAGATATTCAAGAATGTTGGCAACCAAACAGTTTCTGTTCCCATTGACTCCCATTGTTTTATTTTCCATATAATGAAAGGTCATGGTAACAGAAACTGTTTGGTTATTTTCAGCATTCTTCAGAATGATCTTTTATTTTTAACAGAAGAAAGTTTGGACCAACATGAGTATAAGTAAATATGATTGAATATTCATTTTTGGGTGAACTATCCCTTTAAAGGAAAAATTGCTGGTACTCAGGCCGTCCAAGATGTAGATGAGTTTATTTCTTCATCAGAACAGATTTGGAGAAATTTAGCATTAAATCTCTTGCTCACCAATCGATCCTCTGCAGTGAATGGGTGCCGTCAGAATGAGTGTCCAAACAGCTGATAAAAACATCAGTTATCCATCCGACTCCAGTCCATCGATTAACGTCTTGTGTGAAAAGCTGTGTGTTTGTCAGCGAAAAAGAAGTCCTTTATTCATAAAACCGCTTTCTCCAGTGAAGAAGTCATCTCATCTGAATCAGGAGAGAAATCTGCACAGATCGAGCACCATTTAAAACCGTTCTAAACAAATATGTTGGTGGATTTTGAGGTGAGAGGACAACAGGGGATGGACTTTTTCACTGGAAGAAGCATTATTATGGATTATGGACTGGAATTATGGCCAGAAGCAATGGTTTAAAGTTAAAACATCCTAAAGATGGATTTGTTTATTACAAAAACCAAGCTTTTCGCTTCACAAGATGTTAAATTATGGATTGGAGTTGTGTGGATTACTTGTGGATTATTGTGATGTTTTTATCAGCTGTTTGGAATCTCATTCTGACGGCACCCATTCACTGCAGAGGATCCACTGGTGAGCAAGTGATGTAATGCTAAATTTCTCCAAATCTTTGATGGCCTGAGCGTGAATACATTTTTATAAAATTTAAAATTTTGGGTGAACTATACCTTTAATAGAGCTGCACTCTAAAAACTGTTTAAATATCAATTGACTGTTGTGTTTATTGCATTATAGTGGCATCAAATGGAATTTCACTAAGGTTTGTTCATTTTCCCTTTGAATTATGCTAATTAAAAGCATATTATGAATTAAATCTTGTATTTTAAATATGAATACTTACTTACTAATTATTAGTATGATTTAAAATAGTTTAATTTGCTATCAAATTTTTTCTTTTCAGTTCCTTATTAACCGTGAAGGCCAGGTTGTGAAGAGATACTCCCCATTACAGGATCCAAGCGTAAGTTGTATAATCTTTGATTTGTATTTTAATCAGGTTTAAAATTAGCTACAGTATCTAATTATCACAGTGATATTGGCATACAAAATATATGTTTTGTTAAATATTTCTCTTTCAGGTGGTGGAGAAGGATCTGCCTAAATATCTCTAAGGAGCATCATTAACTGACTGTCAAATTACCGCACGCTGCCCTGCCGCCCCTCTTCATTCTCCCCGACTGACCGCTGGGTATCAGTGATGTCCTCTCATGGACTAATGATGGTTTGTTTCGAAACCCGTCTTGAGGAAAGAACAGACCTGATGCATTTGGCGTGCAACCCCTCCTGAGAGCATCATCAGTGCCCAGCATCAGTCTGGAGAGACCCCCGCTGCTTTAACTACCCCTCTGCTTTGAAATGAAAATATGCACATTTATTTAGAACTAAACATGTTCTCGTACTGTAAAATTTCTTAATAAATGCAAAAAGATTAATTTTAAAATTTGTTGGTGTTTTGTTGATATCGGTGAGCCAGTGTTATTTTAGTATCATTGAGGTACTATTGTAGTGTTGTGTGTGTGTGTGTGTGTGTTTTTTTTTTTGTTGTTGTTTTTTTTTTACGGTTTTGAATTAGTTTTTATTTTAATATTTTTTATTTTCATTCAGTTAAAGTTTTAGTAATTTTTATGTGTGTGTGTGTGTGTGTGTGTGTGTGTGTGTGTGTGTGTGTATGTATATATGCCTTTTATTAGTATTTTAATTCCTTTTTTATTTTCAGTTTTAGTCATTTGAATGCATAAAGTTAAATTCAAATATATAAATGTTGCTTTGGCAGTTAGCTGGAATAAAATAAGTAATTTTTCTTTATTATTTCAGTTAATGTTTATTTTATTTCAAGTTTTTATTTATTTATTTTTTTAATGGTTTTAGTTTTAGTTAACTATAATAATCCTGAATTGAGCTTGAAAAATTTTATATAATGATTGCCCAGGAAAACTGTAAAATCATCATTGATATAATGATAATAAATATTAATATTAGTATCATTCTCGTAATAAACACTATATATGTACACACACAAATAAATAATATTTGTTATTTATTATATATGCTCACTGCTTCATTTAATACAAAAGGATAATTCACTGCAGATTCATTAAACATTATTGCTATTTTTCATTAATTAATATTTTGTGGGAACAACCTAACAACGAAAACAACACTTTTGGGATTATTTTATTATATATAATAAATGACAAAATTCACCAAATGACAGGTTAAACCTTTCTTCCGACGTGTATTAATGAGGATTCACCAACAGAGAGCAGCAGCAGCCTCATCCAAACCCTCAGCAGCTCCTGTGTAAGCGTTTGGAAGTGCGAATCATCTCGACGAATCGACTCATTCGTTTCGGTTCAATGAACCGGTTCAAACGGTCAGATGTTTTGATAGCCATCGTGTTCGTTTTGTTAATGACGGGAAAAGCTCGCTGTTTATCACTATGGTATATATATTAACTTAGATATATATTTACTATATACTATATATATTTTATCACTATGGTTATATTTACTTAGTCAACATTGTGTTGTTTATTCAATGCAAAATTGTACTTTTCGCCCAAATACCACTTTGGTTACAACGCTGTAAACGCTAAAACGCTAAAATCAATCTCTCAAGTAGTGTAAAATGCTTTCAGAATATCTGTCGTAATTTCTTGATTTCTAGTAACAAGTAAACCACCTCTGCTGACAAACACACAGCAAAACCACGGGGCTGTTTCATAAAACAAGTTTACCAGGCTTATTTCAGTTATTCTGACTTATTTTGAACCAAATCAACTGACAATAAGTCAGACTAACTGAAATAAACCTGGTTTATTTGATCAACTTGTTTTATGAAACAGGCCCCAGGCCCCAGGCCCCAGCCCCCAGCTCAAAATGATTTGCGAGTCTCCTAGCGAATCGGTTCAATTCAATCTGTTCAAACGAACGATTCATCCGCGAATCGAACATCCCTACCCTGTGCATGACAGCTCAGAGGAGAGCAGGAGGACCACGACGCACAGGGACAGTCCTCAATCTCCCACCTTATTTTTTTTGTCAGCTAATCACATCCATACACACTGAGAGGAAAAGCGGTGTATGTTTTGAAATATTGGCGATCATCGGTTGACAGCGCTCGGAGGATTCATCCCGGGATATTGAATGGAAGCGGCGGCTGAAGGGGCGGCCAGCCTGTCTGAGGCCGGGGATGGGAGTCCGTTATCCGGGGCAGCAGCATCCGAGGACGCGGACGGTATGGACTCGGGTAAACAACAACTTGATTTTGATTCGAAAGACGGGTTATGAAAGACATCGGTTCATGCAATCTCATCTGGTTTATTCATAGGTGGTTGGGATTCACATGGATAGAGCTAGCAGAACTAGCATTCATGCATGGATTTGGACACTGATGCATGAGATTTATTATACAAGCATCAGATTTTTAGGGTTCACATGCTGCCAGAGTCAGTGTGCATTAATAAATATAGTTTTATGGGCATGTTGTCAGGCGGATGGTGTGACAGCCAGGCTCAAACCAGATTCAGCGAGCTAGCCATCAGCAGGGACACTGGGCAGATGACAGATGGGATAGTGGGGGTTTCAGGTGAGAAACGGGGTAAAGGGTGTATTGCATTTGTTTAGTGTAAATGCCATCAAATATTTAGCATTAGCCAATTGAATGCGTAAAGGAGGACATTACAATAATGTTTTGATTTCTAAAGGATTCCTTAGATCAGTCAAATAGGACTTTACTATTATGAATGTATGGTGCAAGTTTTCATTGTTTTGAATATTTTTAATATTCAGACACGAGTCATTTTTTTTAAGTTATTAGAGTGTGTACAATTAAGTCTTAGAAAAATATTATAACACTAATATGACTTTTAAAAAAGAGTGCCGTGGTAATACAATGAGCGTATTATTTTCATTTTGATCATTTCTAATTATTAATAAAGGTAAAACATAATATTTTATTAATTTTTATAATCACAAATAATAAATAAGAATGAAGAAAAAATAATTTGGTCTTTTGTACGATAGAGTTCACTTTTTTGTTGTTGTTGTTGTTGGTGCAGAATCTTAAATATTTCTTGTTAATTTACATCATAACCTTTTTTGGTAACAGTTTACTTGAAGCCTTTATATTAAAAGTATTTTTTAAAACATTTTAGTAATGCATCTTAATACATTGTATGATCTCATGAATAATTGTAACGTCAGTTATTGTACATTATAATACTTATATATTTATCATTACACCTTTAGAAAATATACTGCATTAAAACATTTGACAAACAACCAATTGCAGATCGAACAAAGAATCTGCAAATATTATAATGGCTTTTAATTTTGGTTACAATTATTTATGAAAATATATAATGTTACATTAGTACATTACATGTTCAAGTACATTATGAATGGATTTATGATGCATTATACATAAAGATTTGAAGTAAAGCTGATATTTTTGTAAAATCTACCTAAACTTAAATAAAATAAAAAATAATAAATAAATAAAATCCTTAAGTTTTCTGTTTATTTCTTGGTTTAAAGTTGATTTTTTTTATTTTTTATTTGATATATTAAAAAAAGAAGCCTTGTGCTTGATTGATGTATGATAATCATGTTAGATTTTCACTTCCATAACAGTTACTGTATCTATCAAATACACTCTTGTTTCTGCCTCTAAGAGACTGGGTTTTTTTTCTCCCCAGTTCTCCATTTGTGTTTTTTCTTCTTTTAATGAGTCACGTATCTGTGTGTGAGGTGTCAATGATCGCATTCACATGCATGATATGCTGATAACCAAAAATCGCCTTATTCTGTAAACCCAAGAAGCTACAGTTCAAATAATCAAATTTTTACTCTGGTTTTAACATCAGTATATAAATGGATATACACACAAAACCAACTATGATCTTTTCATGACAAAAAAGTTTTTTGGGGGGGTTATTAAACATCAGTATAATATCATACTTGTAAAACCACTCTATGAGACTTATTAAAGAGCACAAAATGTGATCCACTTCATAAAGTGCCTGTGTTCAGTATGTACTTAAGATTGACCTTTCTCCAGCTCATTGTTGACAAGATTTGTTCCTTTGCGTATGCATGGAGGCTTTGCAAACTGCATTGTGGTTACTGTTTTTCAAAGCCATAAATGTCAACACAATTGGCTCGTAGTTAATGCAACATACTGTCTTGCGCTGCAGTCTCATCGTCTACTTTTTAATCACTAAAACTGCATCCAAACAGGGACGGTTCACTCCCTGAATTCCCCTGGCGCTGGCGTCTCCTGCCTCGGCATCCTCCTGTTTTCTCTGGTTTGCTCCCTGGCGTCTCCCGTGTAGATGTGTGTGGGAAAACATGCTGACTATTGAGCATGCAATCACATGACACATGTCTCACGATGCTCTGTGAGTCATTTTCGCACCTGAAGTGATTTGGACGCCATCATCCACCCTTGTTTTCTTGGGTTTTTATGTTTTGTTCATAAAATCAGATTCAAGTTTGTGGAGTCACAGGTATAAAAGAGTTCTTTAGCAGCGTTTTTGTCCGAACATGACGCAAATCTCAACAGGATAGAACAAAATTTTTACATGAGCTTAAAATTATTAGCGTTTTTAAAGATTCACTCTAAGTGAGTGTTAAATGATGGCAAAGGTAATCTAAATGTCAAAATAGGAGAATTAACGCACAGATGAATATTCAAAATTGACCGATACTAGTAAAAAAAAAAAGTCTATGTAATCAGACGATAATCAATAAAATAACGATATATTATGCATTCATGTGCAAAACTCGCTGCCACAATGCTAGGGTGTTAGTGTGTAGTTGCTAGGGATGATTTGGGTGTTAACTATAGCGACATCTTTTCACAATTTGCGAATTTAATTAGCAAATATGCAAAAATTGGAACATCGCAAAATAATTGTTTCTTCTCAGGTTATGTCTTCTTCCCTCAAAATTTACCTGAAACAAGAATAGTTTGTTTTGGTATTTTGTTGCGCATTTATTGGCATCGTTGTTTCATAATACAGTATACCAAAATTTGCCAAAATCCACCAGTATACCATAAACACATGGATGGCTCGGGTTCTGCCTTCAATATAAGAATTTGTGATTTGTTTGTTTACTTTGTATTGTTTTATTGTTGCGAAAATTGTGTTTGTATGTCTAGAAAAGTTGAATCCACTTTATTTAGTTTAGTTTAATTCCTTGTGAATGTGCATGACTTTAGATTAGCTGCATTAGCCACTAATAACTAATAGAATAACTAAATAAAGAGTAAAATTATTATGCTACCAACGTATGTATGATTCTTATAATAAATTTAAATAATATAATAACAAATACTGGTTTAGATGTCAATCGTTGCGACCAGAAGATTAAGTAAGTCAAGAACTGATTCAGTCTGATTTATAAAGAAATTATTCATAGTGCAATTAACAATTTTTCATACCAATCACTGTTTTTATTATGATTATGATAACAAATTAAAATAATATAATAACTAATACTAGTTTGCATAATAGACTGTTTTTACAGCTAAATTAACTGGAAGTGTTGGCGCCAATAGCCTTGTGGGCAAGTGCGCCGACATATAGTGCCTTTGCGCTATGGGCGTCCCGAGTTCGAATCCCGGCTTGAGGACCTTTCCCGATCCCAGCCCCTTCTCTCTCCTACCTTGCTTCCTGTCTGTTCTACACTATCTTATTATAACAAAGGCAAAAATAAATCTTTAAAAATAATAACTGTAAGCAATTTACACGGAAAGCCTTGCACACTGTAATGTTAAAAATAAAAATGTGGATACTTTAGAGTTTAATACTTACAGTTAGAGGTTTGTTCAAAGCTTTAAATGTGAGCAGTAATAATACTTTTTGCACATGGTAATATAGTTATTGCTCTCGTTTCACCCAGTCTGAATGATAAATATCTGTTGCTGTTCAGTTCAGTGGCTTACTCGGCTCATTAAGAGCAGCACTGAACCAATGAAGGCCGAGATAGGAAAAGATCTTTATTGTAAGTTAATTATAAATCAATTTTGAGGTTATTACCACCAAGTGGACCGTCTAAAGCACCCATTTCATTATCGTTGTGTGATGGTGGTAGTAAATGTACACAATTAGAGCATCTATGAAATCCAGACACAGCTTTCTCGGTTTATACAAATAACATCCCATGAGATGCATATATAATCAAACCCTAGGCTATACTCAAAGCCGTATAGTGTTGTGCCCACTAATATCACTTTGCAACACAGGGCAGGCCTGTCTGCACACTCCATCTATTTCCTACACTCGTGTTATTTTAATAGCTCAGACTGCTGGGAGTTTTCAAGCTCCGGTGGGAAATGGAAAACAAGCAAGAATTGCATAATGGTGTCTCTCTGTATTCCTTGCCCCCCTCGCTTATGCCCTGAAGAGGATGGAGCTTTTTATAGGCCAGCCTGCAGACAAGACCAGGGTTCTGGGAGACACTCAATCCCATCGGCACCTCAGAGGGAGTAGGGCGTCTTCCACATAAGGACGCAGAGTCCTTCTTTGACACATTTGTGTTCAAGGCATCCTAACAAAACATTGTTTTACGGAAACTTACCAAAAGTTGCATGATTTCTATGGTTTCCTATATGGTTGCATGATGGTTTCTTTCTGACCCAAATCTCTTAGGGGGTGTTCACACTTGGCAGGTTTGGTTTGATTAAAACAAACTATTTTGTGATTGCTCTGTTAGTGCAGTTCACCTGAATAAGTGTAAACACTGCTACTCGATCCCTGGTGTGCACCAAACAAGCGGATTGAGTCCCTGATATAGAGGGTCTCGATCTGCTTCCAAACGAACCCTAGTCTTGTGTAGCCAGACCTTCAGACTGACGGCAGAAGCCAGGTCTGGGAACCTTGGCTGCTTTGAATGGCCAAGGACCGCCAAAGAGGCCATATCACTGACAGGTAAACAACCAGTCACGTTTTATTTTAGGTTTAGGGTTAGTACCTACTTATTACCTAGTTATTGTTATTGCTATAATAAGTATGTACAAGTGGAACAGGACTGTAAAATAAATTGGTACCGCCCAAAGTATACTTCAGTTTTGACACCAATGCTAAGCGTATGTGTACAGCCAAATGCATAGCTTTTTAAAGTATACTCCATTTGATAGCATGTGCAAACTTGTTTTATCGTCCTCCAGGTGAAAACTGTAAAGCCCAAATGATACTTCAGCTTCGACGCAAATGCAAAGAATTTGCGTATAGCCAAATGCATAACCTACACCATTTCATAGCATGAGCAAATATGTTTTATCGTCGGCCAAGTGAAAAACTGTAAAGCCTAAAGTATATTTAGCTTTTGCGTACAGATGAACAGCATGGCCTTTTCAAAGTATGCTCCATGTTTATAGCATGCGCGAATCCATTTTATTGTCCGCCAGGTGAAAATTGTAAAGCTCAAACTATATTTGGCATTTGTGTATAGTTGAACACCATAGCCTTTCAAATTATACTCCATTTTATAGTGTGCACAAACACAGGTGTTCTACACATGCACACTATGAAGTTTTTTCGAGAAGTTATGAAAAATAAAAAAATGTCCCTGTACTTGTTTAATCTAGAGTGTCTAAGGCGTCTATTACTTAGAAGAGCTATGAACTTTGAATAAATCTGTTGAATGGCTCGTTACTTGAATGAAATTCGCAAGAGGAACTTTGTAGTTTTTGTTTTCATCTCTCAGATCAGAAGTGAGCAATGAAAATCGTTTTATGTGCCTTACTGGTGGGTTTACAGTCTCTTGTTTCCTTTGGTTTGCTTTATACAGTTCTGTTGTCATGGTTTTACTTCCAGTATTTAGATTTTTGCAGTCATACCACATGATATCTTTTACTCAAAGTAGCATATATATGCAAAATCTTTGGTAAATTTAGTCCTATATAATGAATGTTAGCTTGAGGTGTCAAGTGACACAAGTTCTTCATTTCAAGTCCATTTTTAGCTGGCTGTGATCACACCTATCCAAAGTGATTTCAGGAGGTGTTTTGTTAATTCATTAGCACTAGAGATGTTATGAGCCGTAACCTGTGTTTTAGAAGTTTGTCGAGTTCAATATGACTTGACGTAAGTTGAACGCTATCTAATAATAGAATAAGAATGCGATGTTGTTTAAGTTTAAGTAACTCAGTAGATTTCCAGTTTGGGCTAATTTAAGCTAATTTTATAATCCTTTAGCTATGAATGATAAAATCATCAGCTGTGTTTAAGACAGTTTACCAGATGTTTTAAACAGATTTCCCTCCAAAATCAGTTTTTGAACCTTGACTTTTAAACTTCTTTAACACAGTAAATATTTTGTTCATCACAGATGTAGCTTAGCTTGCCGCGACGGTCAATTTAAATCCCAGTTATATTTATTCTGTACAAATAGAATTAAAAAGCAGATTTTTGCTGGTCTAATGCTCTTTATTAAATGTGTGGTCGACCCTGGCTAGCAGAGTATAGCAGAAATCCTGCTGCATGTTTGTGCTCCAGCTTGGACTGAGGCCAAACCTATCATTGGTGAACAAGGTCTTGGAAAAAGCTCTTTTAAGGAGAACCACAATGTTGCTCAAACAGCTTCAGGATCCCACATTGACTGCTGGATCCAGAAATAACAGGAACTAACTTGGTCATGAGGCTTGTTGGTGTGGATGTGCTATTTCAGAGGTGAAAATGGAAAATTGGTTTATTTGGGACATTGCACCCATCATGTTTTTCCTAACTTTGTGCGTCCAACTTTTTTCCATGTATGGTAGAACTACAAATTTACCAAAAATGTGAAGCTTGCTGGTGAAAAATCTAGCTGGTAATGAATTTATAGCTGGACATTAGCTAGTCCAAGCAAGCCATTAGTGCTGATAACTGATAGAACATCTCTGACTAGCAGCAAACCAGCTTCCAGTCGGTTATGCCATCTTAGCTGGTCCAGCTGGAAACCAGGTACCATGTTCCAAAACACAGTTACCATCTTAAAGGTGTAGTTTGCCCAAAACTACAGTGAGACAAGAACTGATTGAGTCTCATTTGTGAACAGATCATTCAAGCTGGTTTCAAATGGTTCATTAAAGATCTGACTCAAAAAAAATTATTTGTTCACAATCACAAAATAATATTGTTAGGTCAGATGTTAAGATTTTCCCCTGTAATTAATTTAACTAATTTTAGTGACCAGATCAGAGTCAGTAAGTCCGAGACTGGTTCATTCTGATTTGTAAATGAATCATTCTGATTTTGTGAACCACTGAAATGATTCATTGAAGATCTGACTCAAAATAATTATATTTTTGCAGTCACAAATTAATGTATTTATAGGGCAGATGTTAAGATTTCCCCTCCAGTTAGCTGCTAATCGTTGCAAACAGATTATTGATTCAGTAAGTCAGGAACTGATTCATTCTGATTTGTGAACAAATTTTTCTAATTTTGTGAACCATTTCAAATGATTTTTGGAAAATCTGACTCGAATGAATAATTTGTTCACAGTAACAAACTAAGTTAGCAGAGCAGATGTTTTGATTTTCTTCTACGCTTAGCTATTAATCGTTGCGACTGGACCATTAAGTCGCTAAGTTAAGAACTTATTCATTTTGATTTGTGATCATTTTGATTTGTGATCAAATGATTCTTAGAATACAAACTAATGTGGTCAGGATAGATGTTAAGACTTTTCCCTCCAGTGAGCTTCTACTTTTTTTGTAGCCAGATGGTTGAGTCATTAAGTCAAGAACTGATTCATTCGGATTTGGAAGGAATCTTTATTTTATGAACCATTTAGAATGATTCATCGAAGATCTGACTCAAAAGAATGATTCATTCACAAACTAAGGTAGTTCGGGCTGATGTTAAAATATTCAGTCGGAAATTAACCAAATTATGGTCTGCTTGTCACACGAAGTTGTCAATTAAGTTCAATATAAGTAAAATAACTCACTTTTATGATGATTTAGCTTAAATTCTCCAGATTCATTCTTTGTAAAGGAAAAGAGCAACCAGCACATTTCTCAGAATTTCTCCTTTTCTGTACTATGAACAAAAGTTAGAAATGACACAAGGGTGATTTTTGGGTTAAAGCTGTTTTTAGCTGGATTTTCCAACAGGCCCATCATTTTAGTTTTGCTGTTGCTTTCTCACTGCATGGCTATGAGCTGCTGTGTCTAGCGGCCAATGCCCTATTTAGAGCAGCATGTGTCTGTTGATGCCACATGCATATGCAATCTCTGAGAAAGCTTGTTGACCTTGATTGGGATGCCATGGAAACCGAGGATGCATCTGGGACGACTGTGGGGTGCGAAGCACAGCTCAAGCAATCCAGTTGTCATCTTCATATGGTGTATTTTTATCAAACCATCTTTGTCAACAAACATCCCAGTCGGTGTTGACAGCTGCTGCTGATGCTTTAGGGGCAGTGACGGAATATAAATGGAGGTTGAATAATGAAGTTGGCTGATGCTGTCTGACCCGCTGACTCTTGGTTATAATTTCAGATGAATATGTCTTCATAGGCTTTGTTCATTTTTCACACAAATCTGATTTGGTTTTGTTGGATTACAAATTTGTAAAATGTTAAATCTAGATTCCAGTGTAACAGTACACAAACTGAAGAAGTTATATACATTGTATTTAGGATTTATGGTGAAGATGATGACATCAGATGAACGACTGTGATATACAAAGTTTGTAGCAAGAGGTTCCTGTCAGTTCCTGTTCCCAGACGATGGAGACTCTCACCTTTTGTTTGTAATGGGTCTGGGGCCCCTCCCTCAATCTTTGGGCAGTTAGGCTGATTGGATTAGGAGTGATTAAATGGGGCAGGCTGCTATACCTGAATACTTCATTTGTATGCTTTGTTTAAGGTCGTCACCCAGGTGCTTTGTTTCCATTCCTAAGCACTGCCCCCTAAATGTATATAAACTACAATGTATCACTGCTTTAGTTAGACTTGGATGACTACAGCGATGCACAGCGAGTTCTCAATAAAGAGTAACTTCTGTATGAAAGATATCCCAACGTCTCCTGGTCTCTGCTTTGATGAGGAAAAAGTTTCCAACAGTTTCAAATCATGATCTTTAGGGCTGACCGTCAGTGCTTTCATTTGGCAAATGATGAAATCTGATTTTTTTTTTTTTTTTTTCAGATATTGTTGTGAATATCCAATCAGTCACTTTTCTTTTTCTTTCCTAGACTCTATATCGAAAAAGGCTTTCATAACAGAGGTATGTTCCTTTTCTCACATATCTACTGCAAATGAACCTGTTTATGTAGGGATTGCAGGTTGGTGGTATCTCATATTTACACTCTTTATACCAGATGCCTTCATCGTCAGGCCAGCCGGCCCATGGGAAGAAGATCGGACACAGAGGAGTGGACGCTTCTGGAGAAACCACGTATAAGAAGGTGCATTGGGCCTACTCAATTTCATCAACTTTTTCTTGATTTGATATTGATTCTGTTCAGATTATTTTAGTTACTTCTAGGGATGGACAGTATCAGTATCAGCTGATATTAGTATTTTCTATTTTAAATTGTAATTTTTTTTTAAGTTTTATATCAGTTCATATTGTATATTTAACAGTACATGCCAGTTTCCTCTCTTTTTATATTTGAATTACCTTTGCCATCATCTAATGTTGACCTAAAATTAATCACTTTTTCTAGATTCGATAATGATTCCATTCAGATTATTTTAGTTACTTCTAGGGATGGATAATATATTGGTACCATATCAGCTAATATTAGGTTTTTTTATCTTAATTTTTTTTATTAAAAAAAATCAAAAATTGTTTTATATTGGTTGATATTGTTTATTAAATTGTACATTCAAATTATTTTATATACTTCATGGGATGCACAATATATTGGTATTATATCAGCCGATATTAGGTCATTTTTTGTGTATAAAAAATTATTACATTTTTCAGTGTTTTATGTAACTATATATATAATAATAACATCTGTTTCGACCAGAATTGTAACATTGCTAATAAGCTCAGCAGAAATGTGGCACCAGGTGACATCAAAACAGAAGACGCAGAAGATCATTCTTTGGGTTTAGGGTTAATATTTATGAGACTCACATCATCTATATCATCTTCAGACCACATCTTCAGCTCTCAAGGGGGCCATTCAGCTAGGGATTGGCTACACGGTTGGCAACTTGAGTTCCAAGCCTGAGCGGGATGTCCTCATGCAAGATTTCTATGTGGTGGAGAGCATCTTCTTCCCCAGGTGCGCTGTCTGTCTGAGGTTGAGGGTGGATGTGGAATTTCACATGAAATAAATGATCTTCTCTTTGTTCTTCTAGTGAAGGGAGCAACTTGACGCCAGCCCATCATTTCCCAGACTTCCGTTTCAAAACCTATGCTCCCGTCGCCTTCCGTTATTTCAGAGAGCTCTTCGGGATACGGCCGGATGACTATTTGGTAAGAAATATGGCTAAAGGCTGGATTTTATAATAAATGCTTGTATTTATTCAGGACTACTAAAGAATCACTCAAGCAAAATTCATTGGAGTTTGTTTATGTGTATCTCAATCTGTGATTGCCTTTAGTATTCACTCTGTAACGAACCACTGATCGAGTTGTCCAATCCTGGAGCCAGTGGCTCAGTCTTCTACGTCACGAAGGATGATGAGTTCATCATTAAGACAGTCATGCACAAGGAGGCAGAGTTTTTGCAGAAGCTTCTTCCTGGATATTACATGGTGAGTTGCTGTACTTTGACTGATACATTTCAAAGTAATGGTCAACAAATATATCCGATGCCGATATCTCGAAAGCAGGGTGCATAAATTATACAACACATATATTTTGCATAGTACAGTTTAATAATAGAAAATGATATGTAGCCTACATAAAATTAGTGAAATGCTTTAGACAGTAATCCATAATGGTGAGCTAATATTTATGGCCAAACATCAACCTTAAAATAATTATCGGCTTATCAGTATCGGCCAGAATTATTGGTATAGAATTAGTGATACTGGTTTTCAGTGTCCAATATAATATCTAGACAGTAAATTAGCTGAGAGTAAATATAATGCTGATAAATATGATGTAGTACATGTATTCTGTATTTAATGGCTCGTTTCCACTGAGCGGTACGGGTCAGTATGGTACGGTTCGGGACCGAACACTCTTATCAGGCTTGCGTTTCCACTGCCAACAGTACCCTTACTTGATAGGTGTGGTGAAAGTAGCGATCGACAATAAAGTGCGACAATAAAACGCGACAATAAAGCACGACGATAAGCACGACTCTGCCTCTTTTATGTCAGTTTTAATGAACAATAATAGCCATTATAAAGTATAAGTACAAAGTATAAGAAGCTTATATAAGAGGAAATAAAGACAAAAGAACAATTCAGTCAAATGTATGCTGCAAAGTCAGCGTTGTACTACGGTAAATTTCAAAATAAATATAAAGTTAAACTTTGTGCTCAGTCAAAACGATATGATCAGGAACAAATAATAGATTCACGAGACCACAAATTCCTGTTAAATATACACACAACGAATTGTTTCTCATGTTTAATCGCTACAGAGACATCAGAGCCAGCGGCAAATGTCAGAAGGACTAGCCGAGCGTAAGGCTGCTCTTTGCGGATACATGAGCGCCCGGTGTTTGCATGGAGCTTCGAAATCGGCATAGCAAATTTTCAAATAGGCGCTATCTTTATAAATAAACCGCAGAGTTTTGGGTTTTAAACAACTACATTCTCGCCTGAAAAACTCTTAAAACTACATTTCATGACACGATAGCAGTAATATTTTGAAAATGACACAATGTCATTTGACACAATGTGGGCAATGACGTTTCACAAGAACGCATATTGAGAAACGGCTTTTCTGTATGAAAATATAAAATTATAAAATACACTGTTATATTTTTTTGTGTTTGTGCACTCTGAAGTAATAAACCAAACACAGCAGAGTGTAACGAGTGAAGGAGAAGCTTTATCCACTTGTATCACGCACAAGTGACGATTCTAGTCAACCAATCAACGTTCTGCAGTGAGTTTAGCTCCACCCTTTTGGTACCCTTTTCTGTGCTAGGTACCCTGACGGAAGGGTACCAAAAAAGTGGTACGGTATGGTTCGCTATTTTGGTACTATTCACAATTTCTGACAATGGAAACGGACAAAATTGCGTAATGAACCGTACCATTCAGTGGAAACGAGCCATAATATATACTGGAACTATCCCCGGATTATCAGCCTGGCCGATATATTGGTGTATCTCTGATGCAGACCTTTTATAAATTTTTCAGCTGCAGTTTAAGCTAGGATAAAATACTGTTTATGTTGCATTTTTAAATGTTCTGTATTTTTTGAGAAACATGCTTTCTGGCTTTCTAGCCTATTTTCACATGCTGTCAGAAATCAGCCGCCTGGTTAAACAACAACAACACTGCTGATTACCCAACAAGCTATTTTGAACTAATTTCTCCCCCGAGGCGATATGTCTAATATTTACCTGAATAACAAAACAAATGACACAATTAGCATGTAAGCCGTGCCTGTTCCAGCTTTCTGTCTCCAGTGGACCATTTCATTCCACAATATAAGTACAAAAGGGTTTGGTTTCCAAGAGAACATGAGGTTTTTTTTAATAGATGATGCCTAAATGGGTTCTCAGTGTCAGCAGAGTCTAACCAGCGACTGGCTTGGCTTGTTCCATCCATTCATCTGGAGATAATGAGCCCATGAATGGTGACGGATCAGTTGTTGTATAGCAACAATGCTGACCTTGGCCAGTTCGTGGTCTACAGAAACCTGTCTTTATTACTGTCTGGCTCTTTTCCTTATTCTGTTTCTCTTCTTTGATCATATCTTGTAGGACATGTCACCTATGCGAAGGTTATGGGTGTCACAAAGCTTTTCTAGGTTGGATATCCGCTTCATTGCTTTGCTTTTGTGTGGTGATTGTTAAGAGGATTTAAATTCCAAACTAATTGGAATCAGGTGGTTTTACTATGCTCTGGAACATTAACTGGCAAAATGAATGTCATTGACTTAAGAAAGGTGTTTTTTGGGGTTGAAATGGAGTGTTTTGTGTCTGGAATGCAGAAAAAACTAATAACCTTTACCTTAATTTAATGCATAAATGCTTTTAATAAACTTGGATTAACAAAAGTGTGATTTGCATGCCATATAAAAATATTTTATTGTATTTTTTTTTTTTTTTTTGACTGTTAGTGGGATTTTGTAACGATAAACAGATGTGCATTGCAATATTCACATGATTTTTAAAAACACTTCATCGGGGAAAAAAATTGCTATCATTTATACATAGTGTTCCAAATTTGTGTGACATTCTTTTTTCCGTAGAACACAAAAGATGTTTTGAAGAATATTCATGGTGCTCTTTTCCAAATTGTGGTGCCATCAAAAAATGTCAAAAGCTAAATAAAAGTATCATAAATGTTCTTTTTGTGTGAGGAAAAAGCCAAAAAATGATTTGATGAATATCTCATTTTTAATTTCCCATATTCAAACTTGAGTTGCAAGTTCGTAAAACTTGTCGCAGTACATTTCGGCATGCAAAATTTGAATAAAAATGAATAAATAATGACAAAACAGTCATTTTGGGGTGAAATATTTCTTGAAAGAATTCATTACTTAATTGGAAAAGGCCAAAAAGTTGTTTTTTGCTAAATATCTTTCTGTGGGTCTTAAAATGGTCTTAAAAAGAACAAATTAAGCCCTAAAAAAGGTCTTAAATCAGAGCTGAAAGTCTTAAATTTATAAAGTCATGGCATTAAATGTTGTATACACTGCAAAAAAAACAGCAACAACAGCAATTCAAAACTATTTTCAAACTTTGAAGCATTGCTAATACACCACACTTACTTTTTCTCATGTTGACACATTGTTTTCCATTCTATTTAATTTCATAAATTTTCTTTACTTCGTCTTAAAAACATCTTAGTAAGTCTTAAATGTACCTTCATTAAATCTGCAGAAACCCTGTCATTTGTATTTTCACATATTTAAACTTAAAGTTTAAGTTGCAAACTTGTCGCAATACATTTTGACGCACAAAATTTGAATAAAATGTATTTAATAACGACAAAATAATGTCAAAACTTTCATTTTGGGGTGAAATATTTCATAAAGAATTAATTAATTAATTGGAAAAGGCTGAAAATTTGTTTAATTGCTAAGTATCTTATATCAGGGTTTCTGTGGGTCTTAAAATGTCCCTGACATTTATATTTTCACATATTTAAACTTGAGTTGCAAATTCGTCAAACCTGATGCAACAAATGTTGGCGCACAGAATTTCAATATTGGGTGAGTAAATGTTGCCAGAATTGTAATTTTGGAGTGAACTATTCCTTTAAGGAATAAATAAATATGTTATACAAAGTATGTAACCAACAAATACAAATGTACACATTCTTTGACAGATGTTTAGCACTTACGTTTGAATCTTTGTTCGCTTTGACTAAATCGCATTTGATTTTTCAAATATTTGTTGCCTACAGAACTTGAATCAGAATCCTCGCACCTTATTGCCCAAGTTCTTCGGGCTGTACTGCGTACAATCGGGCGGGAAGAACATCCGGATGGTGGTCATGAACAACGTTCTGCCCAGGGTAGTGCGCATGCACCTCAAATACGATCTGAAGGGGTCCACCTATAAGCGACGGGCCTCTAAAAAAGAGCGGGAAAAGGCGAGGCCCACTTTCAAAGACCTTGATTTCATGCAAGACATACCAGAGGGTCTCATGCTGGATACAGACACATACAGCGCTCTGGTCAAGACGTTACAGAGAGACTGTTTGGTAAGTTCTCCATAGAGTGCTGCCGTCTAGAGCGGACAAGCCATTCAGAACCAATATTGATGTGTTTTTGGTGTTTAGGTCTTGGAAAGCTTTAAGATTATGGATTATAGTTTGCTGCTGGGAGTTCACAACATTGATCAGGCGGAGAAAGAGCAGCAGATGGAGGGATCTCAGGGCAACAGTGATGAAAAGAGGCCGCTGGCACAGAAAGCGCTCTACTCCACTGCCATGGAGTCCATACAGGGAGCGTCGGCCTGTGGAGAGGAGATTGATACCGAGGACACGTGAGTTGCTGAAATTAGTCCATGTTTTGACACATATAAAGGATATTTAAAAAGATGTGTGATGCATTTTCAGATGCATCAAAAAATATGATGAAGTAACCGGGATGCAATTACAAAATTGTAATACTATTTTTAATTTTATTTATTATTTTTTTTAAACTCTGAATTTGTGTTCGTAATCTTTTGAATATCTGGCTAGCAAAAAATCGAAGTTACATCATGTTAGATCTCCTGTTTCATCTGCAAATGCATTTATGGAAGCTAAAGGATTGAAAACAACAAATTCATGTTGGCATTTTTTTAGAAGTGAAAATGTTTTTGTTGTTGTTGGTGTGTTTTTATTTATTTATATTTATACTTTATCAGTCAGTTTTTTTCTCTTTACTCTTTCTCATTTGGGAAATGCTTTTCAGCATGTTTCTATTTTTTATTTTGCCTAAATAAATTTAAAATGTTTTTTTCCTTCAAAAAAAAAAAAAAAAGGATGAATTTGTGTTTGTAATCTTTATAAAATTTGTATAAAAATAAATTGTCCTGTTAGAGATCCTGTTTCATCTGGAAATGTAGTAAATAACGGAAGTAAATAACGTGCAAACAAATTCATATTGACTAACCAAAAAAATACTACTTTGTTAGAAGTGAATAAAAAAGTTTTTATTTTATTAATTTTAGTTTCTATTTAGACTTTATCAGTCTTTTTTTTTTTTTTTTTTTTTTTTAAAGATTTAGCTAACTTTGGGAAACACTTTTCAGCATGTTTCTGTTTTTATTTTGCCTAAATAAGTAAAATGTGTTTTTTTTTCCCTTTAAAAAAACGTGTTTGTAATCTTCATTAATCTTTGTAAAATTAAGTTTTCAGTTAGAGATCCTATTTCATCTGGAAATACGTCACATTATAGAAGTAAATAACCTGCAAACAACAAATTCATGTTTACTAACCAAAAGATGAACAAAGACAGTTTTGTTTTGTGTTTCCTTTTGTGTTTTCTGTTTTGTTTTGATCTTATTTTCATTTTATTTTGTTTGGTTTTATTTAATATTTACATAAACAAAGATTTTGAGAAGTGAACAAAGATTATTTGTTGTGTTTTCTCTGTTTTAATCTTAATTCTTTTTTTTCTTTTCATTTCATGTTTATTAGCTATTTTTCTTCTTTTCTTAATTAGTCAATTTAGGGAAAGACTTTTCAGCACTGTTGCAATTTTGTTCCCGAAGGTATAGCTACACATTTAATTTCCGTATTTAGCAAGGTTTAGATTCTTTTTTTTAATTTATTATTTATTTATTTTTATAAACCTTTCATAGTTATTTATTTTTATGTTTTGTTTTGTTTTTGCCTGTCAGGATGGGTGGTATTCCTGCAGTCAATGGAAAAGGAGAGCGTCTGTTGCTCTACATTGGAATAATCGACATCTTGCAGTCTTACAGGTGCTTGCGTCAATCTCTCCGACTCATGCCTCTTACTATTTACATCAAGAAGTGTGTGATTCATTTCTGCCCGTGTGATTTGGAAGCACTATGGAATAACTTTATTCATTTTCTGTTTAGGTTAATAAAGAAATTGGAGCATACGTGGAAGGCTCTAGTCCATGATGGGGTAAGAAACACATTGGATTTCATTGACTATTATCTAGAAAAGACCTTCTGAAATACATCTCTGTCCCTTGCAAGACGCTTCATTTCATCACTTTGGAGGAAAAGCTCTGGCCAAGTTAACATCCAGCTGTGTTTTCAGACTCCGTGGTCTCCGACCTTCAATATAATTCCTCATACTTCCTTCATTTTCATATTAATAAAGCATGATCTGCTGCAGTACATTAGCATGAATGGGGTTTAGTGAGAATTACAGGGTTTTGGAGGAAATGCTTGTGAAATGTGCACTAATTTGGGGCTGTTTTTCTCAGACGATGTGCTAATTGTGCTATTGCTGGAAATGCACATACCACACACACACACACGCGCGCACGCACACTAATTTTTCTCTCGGCTCAGCTGTGAATACAGGAGATTTCTCCAACCCTGCATGTGACGCAACAGTCTACGCCATACTGCCAGTGGCTCACGGTTCATTTGCATGCTAATTAAGTTATTTATAGATCTAGAGCTGTTATATCTGGATTGCGTCAGCTGGAGGTGACAGATAGAGTATATATTACCTAAAGGTTGACTGGTTGACTCCAGGAATAATGAATGTTAGTCTGGAAACTGACATGAGAAATGTGTAAATATGATTTTAATTTGCACTTCACCTGTCCAGTTGAGCATATGTATACTGTATAATGTAAATGAATGCATGTTTTTGTGTGATTTATATGTGTGAAGTAAACAAATTTGACAGGTTCAGTGCTAGTTAAGCTCTATGACTGAATTTCCGGCACAAATGACCACAGAATCATGATTTTGATTTGAGAATCACAATTTGATTTAAAGCCTGCATGAAGATTATTAGTTCTGAACAAACTGTTTTCCATTTTGTCAACTGGAATAAGTCAGAATGTGCTGTAACTTTTCAGATTAATTGAGATGGTTCACTTATTCTTTCTTTCTTTTTTTCACTCCTCAGGACACAGTGTCTGTTCACAGACCGTCTTTCTATGCCGACAGGTTCTTCAGGTTCATGAGCACTACTGTATTCAGAAAGACTTCCTGTAAGTGAACTGCTTCTGATTTCATTTCATAGGTTAATTTCATATTGTGCATGAAAAATTGCTGATAAAGTCATAGCAATGCACCTATATGAAGTTCTGGCTGATACCGATAAATATTTCTTTTAGTAAGTGATAAATGGTCTATTTGGTCTAAATTAATTATTTAATAAAACATTTAACAGTAAAAATTATTGATTTTAAATGCTACAAATTAATTAATTAATTAGTTAAGGCATCACAGCATTTTAATGTGCAGTAGGAAAATGGATATTCATCAAAGGATATTCAATAGATAGTCATGATTTGTAAGATTACATTTAACACTGTTATTAAATTATATTATGAAATACTAAAAGTTCTAAAACTGAAAAAATAATAAATTAAAGCTATGTAAAATTATAGAAATATTTCAAAAAACAAAAAACAGAGGCACAACAAAATTACTAAAACGAACTAAATTTAAATTGAAATTAAAACTCAAAATATAAAAATAAACCTAATTCAAAATCTTAACAAATATTAGAATAGCATGGAAATAATACTAAAATACAACAAAAGTATAATGTGAACATGGGCTGTCGAAGAGACAAAATTTTAAAGATTAACTTTAAGTGATCGAATTAGAACCATTAGATATTGGCAAAGGTAATATGAATTTTAAAAAAGAGAAAATGAGCATGTACGAGTAAATATCTGAAAATGATCGGTTTTAAAAGGCTGTTTTTAAAAATGAACTTTAAATTATTAAAGTTAGAAACATTAGATAATGGCAAAGATAATCTAAATTTAATAAGAGGAAATGAGCATGTAGAAGTAAATTTCTGGTATTGATCAATTTTAAACATCTGTAATATCAGCTAATAACTGATAAATTGCTTTTAAAGATTAACTTTAAGTGATTAAAGTTAGAATCATTAGATAATAGCAATGGTAGTCTAAATTTAAAAAAGAGGGAATGATCATGTACAAGTAAATGTCTGGTATTGATCAATTTTAAAAATCGTGATATTGGCCGATAACCGATAAATTGCCGATATATTGTGCAAGCCTATGAAAGTAAAAGGGTATTTTAAAAGTAACGGCTAAAATTTATATGACACTTATGTTACCAAATAAAAAGACAAGTTAGTTATTACCTAGTGGCTATCATACATGCTTTTTATTTTTAGAGAAAAACAAAAGCCACAGTAGTTTTCAGGAAAACCCTAACCTTAACCCTGCTAATGAAAGAAATGACATGCTTCATTTGTGCTCATGATATTGAAGTATTTTATTACTGAAGTGTATTATAAACCTCATTCTTTCAGCACTGAAATCCTCTCCATCAAAGAGGGGTCGTGGGGGTCTGGCTGCAGCCAAATACAGCGGTCCTGGGGCGGCCTGGTCGGCCAGCCAGCTGCCTTTTGTAAGAGACGAAAACATCTACGACCTGAGAGGAGCCCGTAGCTTCCCCACGCTGGAAGATGATGGTAAACAATAGACGAAGTACATTCCTCATTCTCAGCCATGAGAACTTAATGGCTTTAGTCACGCTTAAATTCGGTTTCAGGTCGTGCGGATGTGCTTCCCTGCACCCCTCCCTCATTCGAGGAGGCCACCACAGCCTCCATCGCCACCACGCTCTCCTCCACCACCTCCCTTTCCATCCCAGAACGCTCCCCGTCGGACACCTCCGAACACCCGCGCTACAGGTAACACCCCGTCTGTCGCTCTGTAATATTTCCACAGCTCGGCCGTAGCAGGTACAATAAACTCTCTGTTTTCTTCAACACAGGAGACACACCCAGTCCAGCCATGAAGAAACGTAAGTAAAACACACTGGTCTGCTAGATCTTCTGAAGCCGTATGATAGTTTTGTGTCTGAAAATACAGAGTTTGTTTCATTAGCAGACTTTACAAGGTTTATTTCTCTCTTGGGTTTGATGATCTCCTTAATGAAAGGAGAACAGTTAGTTATGTAGTTCATGTGGTTCAGTTGAACCCTCTGCTGGTCTTGTTGTAGAATGCAGGATGAGGACCAGCAAACCATCACAGTGGAGGTGGAAGTGGAGGGACGATACGACAGCGAACCCACCCTCGTGGCTCCCCAGGTATCGCCGGAGATCAGGTACGCACTCGAAACTGAGAATCTGCTTTCACGTAATATTTAATATTTACTTATGGAAGCCAGATATTGTTGGACATATTGGAAAAAAAGGTCTTGATGAAGTGTAATGGAATTAAGGGCAAGTAAAAAAAAAAAAGATGATTTAAATGCAAATGCATTGCCGCTAAATCAAAAGCAGTGTGGATGTAAGATCAGAGGTATCGTGGGAATGAGGAATTAGATGTGCTCCATTCAGCTGAGCTCACCTGCTGTAGCTCCTCATAGTGATGGGAAAATGACACCATGGCAACTGCCACAGAGGAGCATAACCAAACAGGAAGTACCCAAATGTTTTTGTCTTAGTCAGGACCAGTGGCAATATACACAAAAATGTAATTTCTATAATAAATAGTAAAATAACATGAAAGTATAATTAAATTGATTCCTTCTGTATTTAAACAGTATTTATTTATTTAAAAAATATGTATTATTTATTCATCCTCGTTTTACAGCAAATCAATGTGACTTTTGAACCTTATTTGATATTTTGAAGAAAGTTCATGATGCACACTTCCGCGTAGCATTAAATAAAACTAAAACTATTAAAAATAATTTTTCGGAGATTGATTGAGCTAAAATAAAATAAAGTAAAATAAAAAAGTGATATATTAGTTGAAAAGCTTAAACCTAAAAATGAGAAACAGAAATAAACATGTTAAAGTACTAAAATGACAACAAATGACCTGATATAAAAATTAATTAAAGCTGTATAGAAATATATAAAAATAATAACAATAAAAATGACAAAGGCACATAACAAATGTAATAACTAAAATGTAAGCAACAATTAAAATGATAACTGAAAATATAAAAATAAAAGCTAATTCAAAATATTAGTATATAGTGACCATGGGCTGTCAAATGGACAAAAATGCACCAAAAAATTGAGACTCTATATTCCAACTTTTCTGAAGCCATTTAACAAGAACAGAGTGAATTTTATGGTTTATTCACAGAAAATTTCAAAATTGTTTTTTTATTTTTGTCTTCCACGTGTATAGTGAAGCTGCAGAGACGTTTCTAGAAGCCTCGTCCTCCTCTGTCCCAGCGAGCCCCAGGATAGTGGTAGAATCTGACGGCGGCAGTCAGGCCTCAGGCTGTACGAGCCGTGCCTCTGTGGACGAGGACGAGGACGTGCCAGTTACAGACATTTATTTTGTAAGCCCTCCACTTCTCTGAACTAAAAATATGTGTTTTTAATAATATTATGAAGCATTTATATAGAGTAAGAACCACCCAAGGTCAAAACATAAAAGAACATAATCAGATGAGTATTATGAATATCATTTTTAATCAGAATTTTTTTTGTCTTGCTTTCCAATAAAGGTATCTAAACATCCTTAAACATGATACATTTTCGTGAAAAGCGAAACAGCTTTTCAATTAAAATATTAAGAAAATATTAAGAAGATATTAAAAAATCTTGAATTAAGTATATTTTTTGTAATCCATAGTCAAATATTTTTCTACTTTTTTTAAAAGTAGTTTTTAAACTCTAACAATATTTAGTGAGGTTTATAATTAAAATATATTTGATAAAAATTAGTGTTGTCAAACGATTAATCGCATCCAAAATAAAAGTTTTTGTTTACATAATATATGCGTGTGTACTGTGTATATATATATATATATATATATAAATAAACAAACATACAGTATATATTTTGAAAATATTTACATGTATGTGTTTATATTTACATATACATAATAAATATACACAGTACACACACATATACTATGTAAACAAAAACTTTTATTTTGGATGCGATTAATCGCGATTTATCGTTTGATAGCACTTAGAAAAATCCAATGCCGTAACTTTAAGATGAATTTATATGTATCTTGATTAAAGTATGTTTATATATTTTTACTCAAAAAATCCCATAAGAAACCGTATATTGCATAAAGAAAAAAGAAGCCTGTTTTAGATCCAATAACATTTTTGCATTATTTTTATGACCAAATTTTCAGAATATTTTCCCTCTAATTCACATTTACGTGCTCATTACTGTCATGCAAAAAGAATATATTATTTAAATTGTAAAGTATGTATACATCATGGTAGTATTTGCTTTTTTTTTTCCATTTATGCTGGTTCTGTTTTTTGTTAATGTAATTACAATTACAAGTATGTCAAATACATAAAAATTTAATAGAAAAATATTTATACTTTAATAAAAAAATTTAACGGGTTTTATGCTTAACTGTCATGAAAATAATGTCGCAGCAGTTATAAAAATAAGACTTTTAGATTTTATTATTAATGTAAAATGTATATAATTTCCTTTTGGGGTTAAATACGACCATGACATGCTCTTGATAGACAGTGAGATTCATCCAGTAGTAAACAGTGCTAATGTGACCATTGTTGGATTACTGGTAACTAAAGGAAACATCCCCAATACTAGACAGAATCTCACAGAGGGTCTCTGTTGGCCTGTGGGTGGGTGTTTGTGTGCCGAGGTGTTAGGAGCTCTGCTGGGTCTTTATTTTCATCTTCTGCATGACAGTGTAAGACACATTGAAATTAAGTTCCAGTCCTCTTGTTTATTTCTAAATGCTGAGGATATCATTGTATGTTTTAATTTTGAATAACACCGGTACAATAGACACATTCTGACCCATGAATGACAAAACACATGGACGTGCCAATGCATCCACAGGGATGTCTCCGAGGACAAACTGAGAAATGGCCATCATTATCATTTGTTAGCCCTAAAGAGGCTCTTAAACTCGGTCGTGTGCTGAAAAGAGGCCTAGAGATGCGCAAGCACTACCTCTTGAATTATTCATCCATTAACACCCTGCACCAGCTGCTCCGTCGCTCTTTTCTCTTATTAATGGAGCTGTCATTTTTTTTATTTATTGACTGCTAAACAGCACTCCATCTCCTTGACTTTTTCATTACCTTTCTGCCATCTTTCAATGTCTGCCGTCTCTGTTTGTCCATATCTCTTTTGTAAGTTCTCTGATGGCAGCGTCTGTGTTTGTCAGCCCGTCACACACAGAAGGCGGCACGCTGTAAGTTTTGTAGCTGAAACACTTGAAACTAGTTGTAGAGGTAGTTTTAGAAATCATCAGAACAAGTTAGCCTCTGAAATTTAGACTAGTGTAGCTTTTTGTAACCCTTGACTGTTAGAATTAAACAGGCTGTTGTTGTTACTGTACCTTTAAGACTTCTGTATGTAAATGAGCCAACCATAACAAGTGTGAAATTGTTTTGAAAACTTGAGATAAGTATATTTCAGCTAGTTTTCAAGGTAACGTATCCTTTTCATTTAGTTTAACTCCATATAGTAAAGTAAAAAATGATGTGATAAAAAAAAATAATAATAATTTAAATGACAAAAATGCACAATAAAATTACTAAAACTTTAACTAAAATTACTTTAAAGACAAAAAACACATTCAAAATGTTAATAAAAAAATTGGATTCAAAAACAGTATCTCAATTATACTAAATTAACACTGGAAAAGTTTAGCTAGTATTTTTAATGTAATTTTCTAATATTGTCCCCTTCAAAATCTAGTTTTGTAGTCATACACAACTGCAAAATATTTCTATTTTTTAAATCTATTTTTTTTCCTGGTCTTATAGTGCAGGAATTAATAGCGCATATTATTTAAATTATGTTTTATAGTCTTTAATTAAAATATTGCAAGTTCCTCTACAACTGGAACAACTTTTCTTGTCTGCTGATGTAATGAAGGCCATGTAGGCGGGGACAAATACTAGTAGCCAATAATATCAATGCTTGCTTTTTGCTTTCCAATTTTTAAAATTAAGTCAAACCCTTCAATATTTTCCATTGTTTATTTGTTTCATATGGAAATACTTTATATGGTATGTAACTAAAAAGTGTCGCGATTTTTATTTATTTATTTATTTTTACGTTGTCTTTATGAAATCTATTAGTTTGCGATTGTTTTTCTTTCACTTCACTTCCTTCGAATTCAAAGTTTCTCTTTGTTTACTCACCAGATTACAGCATTTGTTAATTCATAAAATCTTGATTTTAATCTTTGAGCAGTGGCTAAAAAATTCCAATAAATTCGCAATTTATATCAAAGTACTACTTTTCCCGCCTTATTAACATTCACAACGACTCTTTTACTAAAGTCTGTCTTTCTTACCACTGCATTTCTGATATTCCTCACCCTTGTCTTCCTCTCTTTCTTCCTCTGCATTATTTCCGCTGGCTGTCTCTGTCTATACCCTTTCTGGCACCCTCTGCTGTCTGGCTTTTGTAAAAGCAGCCTCCAGAAGACAAAAGCTGGGTATATTCTCCTCTGCACTTCAACTCAGGGCCTAAAACCCTGCCAGAGGATGAAGGGGAGAGTGAAACAGTAAGTGCGCGCTTTGCTGTAGTTGTCTTGGGTTCGTGATTCTTGACGTTGACGATCCATTGTCTGTTATTCCTTGGATATTAATTGCATAAATTTCGATGTGTCCCAACAGTAATAAGACTTCAGGAAAGAGGGGCAGCTACAAAGTTCGGACTCTTCAGACGTCCGGAAGCTCTACTGGTCGGACTTTTTCGCAACTTAAGCATCATTTTCATCGTCCTTTCACCCATTCCATAAACAACACCAAGCAAGTAGTAATACCAATGTCCAGACTTATTTATGAGTAATAATAATATTCATGTTCAATTATTTTTTGATTGTTTTGTGTTTCATTTATTGTCTAATTTACATACTGTGAACATTTTTTCCGATTTGAATTAGAACTCTGGGACTCAAGACTTTTCCCATGAGTGGGTTGTAGGTTATTATTTTTATTTACATTTTTTTTTAAGGGACGCAAGTTGTTAATGCGCCTTGGTCATCAGGTAGAATTGTTTGTTTCGTAACTGTTGAAAAATTACACTTCTGTCGCAGTCCTTATATATAGACACAAACATGGTTTACTTTAGTTTTGTTGGTTCTTCAGAACAATATTACGCCAGCAATAGTGTTCAATGTTTCAGAGTTATGAAATTCCAACAAGTGGCTGTTTAATGTGTGAAATTTGGCAATAACCAAAGTCCCATAATGTTCTCTTTTTTTAAATTAATTTTAATGTAAAAATTAGGACTGATAACGGATGCTGGAGGTTATAGAGAATGGCATTTTCCGCATCACCTGATCTTTATATTCTTGTTTTAGCTCATTTTTGTACATTCTGGTAATTTAAATTTGTTCCACAGATTTTCCCGCCAAAATCCAGTACAAAGTCATCAGGGCCTGGTTATTAGAAGACATGTTAAACTGAAAGATGGGACCAAACTTATTATGTGGGAGGCCAAATATGAAAAACAACTTGTTACCATAATCGCAATCAGAAATATTTAAGTTAAAACATTAAATTGTAAATCCACATGTATAGAATTTGTGTGTGTGCCTATGCATTGAGCGTGTTTGTGGTTTTGAGTAAGCGAGTGTCTCATTTTACAATGGAAGTGTGCAACACTGATTCTTATAATGTGCAGTGGCCAGTTGCTATTGGTATTGCTGTTGTATCTAAAATAAAGGGACTACTGCAGCAATACATTTGTAAAGCGTAGCACATGCATATTTTGGTTGCCTTAATTATTTTTTGCCAACCTAAATCCTATTGTAGTTATAAACTATTCACTGATTCAGTCTTTCTTTCTGGTTCACCAATGATAGTGTCTTAGAGAATTTGTATATAGATCTTTAAATACATATAAAATCTATTTTAAATGTTATTTGAAGTTTTCTTTTGTATTTTATTTTGCACAAGTGGCTTGCGAAAGGTGTCCTATAGGTCCACACGAACCCACCCATTCTTCCAGCGTCGAGGATGTTTTCTTGTGTTTGAGTCTGTTTCTTTGTATCATATTGTGTACACTTTACGGTTGGGATTGTAAAGTCTATACGGTCAAAGACATACAACTGTATCAATCGCTTACTCTTCCAACAGTTGAGCTGTGTTTGCGTGTGTACGTGTGTGTGTGTGTGGTCAAAAACCTGTGTGCCCCCCTAAATATCAAAAGAGCATGATGAAATGTGAGTCTATTGACATTGATGTACAGCATAGACATTTATCTCTATGGAAAGACCATGACCAATGGACCGATGTGTGTACATTTGTTCAGATCCTTAAATAAATACAGCTCACGGACTTAATTCACAAGATTCTTGTTTTGTTTTTTTGTTCCATTCAGATTTTAAAAAAAAATGTCTAGTTCAACAGATAAACATCACAAATTAAATGAATATAAAAAGTTAACCATGATCTTTGGTTCTGATGTGGCGTAATAAACCACAAATTTTGAATTTGAGCGCAAACTATGATTTACCACAGTAGCTGTTTTGTGGGTGATTATATATTCATAAACGTTATGAAGTGAATTAAATGTTACCTTTGACATGCCTTGTAACCTGCAAAACCTCTGGGACTTTGTTTCATCACTCCACTTGTCTTGTTCTTAATATGAACAAGAACTATTAATAAGGTTTAACAATTTATTTTTCGATGAATTTCCACAGGCGAAGTCCAGTAAGTTTTAGTAAGATGCCATGCAATCGGTAATTTCACATGAGGATGAAAAATTTCCCCAAGCAGATTTTGCAACAGGTTCAAGGTTAACAACTTTCATGGACCCAACTACAAAAAAAAAAAAAAAGCCACTACAAAAAAAAAAAAAAAAAAAAAAAAAAAGAGCTAACCTTTAAAGTTAAACACTATAAAATATTTTGTATATTTTAAAGGTAAATACAGCTTTAAAAATTGCAGTACCTAAAGAAAAAAAATAAAATACCGCAACCCTTTATATTTAAAGTCACAACACATACATATGCATGCTTTATACTAGCAGCACCAAATAATGCCAAACATGGCTGAAAAGCACCACAAAACACCACTGCCAAGTTCTCAATGTTGAGATTTATTAGCAAACCTTTAACAAAGGCAATTTCTTGGAAAGCATCACAATAAAAATTGGGGAGAAAAAAACAAAAAACATTTGGTCTCTAAAAGTCATAAGCAAAACTAAAAGTGTACCATTCGGCACAAATACAAATATGTAACTGACAAATAATTTGGAAAGCATAGTGAGGGGGGTGGAAGGAATCAGTAGGCAAAGATGATGATTATGCATTTCTGTCGATCCTGACGTCAATCTCTCGCCCGTTGAGCCGGTAGCCGTTCATGGTGCGACAGGCTCGCTCGGCAGTCTCAGGACTGTCAAAGCGCACCACACCGCAGCCCTTGGACTTGCCGTTCTCCATCTTTATATCTGCATACTGCACAATGCCTGTTAGAAAACACACAAGCCATATCGATTAACCAAACTGAGCAAGAAATGCTAAAAAACAAGTCTGATAGGAAAGCGTCTTACCACATGAATTGAAAGTGTCCTTCAACATCTTCCAAGTGAAGTCAAAGGGCAGCTGCAAAAATAAACAATTACATTATGAAAGAATTTAAAAAAAAAAAAAATAAAAAAATAATAATAATAATATTATATATATATATATATATATATATATATATATATATATATATATATATATATATATATATATATATATATATATATATATATATATATATATATATATATATATATATATATATATATGTATGAAGTTAAGATCAAATGCTTACATTTCTGACAAAAATCTGGCAGCCCTTCCTAGCATTGGCTCCACCAGTCCCTGGCCCTCCTTGTCCAGACCCACTGAAAGGAGTCCCGAAATTTCCACGATCCAGATCAGCAGGTCTGTCAAACTGCCCGCCAACGCCCCCAGAGCCCATCCGGTCCATGCCGGAACCCATGCGGTCAAGACCTGAGGAGGGGAAGCGGTCCATGCCACCGGAGCCCATGCGGTCGAAGTTTGAACCCATTCGGTCAAGGCCTGTGTTCATCCTGTCCATGCCTATAGGAGAGGCAAAGTCCATCCCACCGCTCATACGATCCATGCTGGACGGGCCCAAGCGGTCGAACCCACCAGGGCCCATGCGGTCCACGCTGGAGCTCATGCGGTCGAGGCCTGATCCCAGCCGATCCATACTGGGCCCCAGTCGGTCAAGCCCTGTACCCATTCGGTCAAAGCCGGAACCCAACCGGTCAAGATCAGACATGCGGTCCATGCGATCCATTCCCATTCGGTCCAGTCCTCCCATGCGGTCCATGCCACCGCCAAGCCTGTCCATGCCAGAATTCATGCGATCCATTCCCATGGAGTTTCCTAGTATTCAAATTTAAAAAAAAAAAAAAAAAGGGATTTAAGAATTAACATTGTGTAACTACAAGAAATCTGAAGGAGCAAAGGTTAAACGTTACTAACCCATTCCTCGGTCAAACGAGTCTCCGAAGTTACTGCGGGACATACCCATGTCATTACGGCCACCAAAATCTCTATCAAAGCCTCCGCCGCCTCCAATTCCACGATCCATATCTGCAATAATAATTTTTTTTAAAACACCATTTCAAATCTAACTACTAGCAAAACATTAAAACAAAAAAAAAATTTACCATTCATTCTTCCCATCCCAGAAGGGCCGAAACGATCCATGTTGTTCATGCCACCTCCAAAATTATCCATCCCTGAAGATCAATAACATTTGAGTTCAATTCATATTGGGAGAAAAAAAAAAAAAAAAAAAAAAAAAAAAAAAAACACCCCCACACAAGAATTCACAATTCAAAACAGTACATAAAAACAGCAATAGTGTTAACTTGCAGGTTTTATTTATTAGTCGATGAAAGCAGCAAAAGTAAAAAAAATAAAATAAAAAACCCCACACACTAAGATAACTTGATTCCTAGTGTATAAAGTAGAATTGTTTTGCATTAATTAGCATTAACGTAAAAAAAATAAACCTTGATAACGCAATTCATAAGGGATAAAATGAGCAGTATTTATTGAAGAAAAAAAACGATAATTTCGTAGATAAAATATGCAGCACTTTTAAAATGGAGAATAAAACTTTGTAGATAATTCATAGTGGATAAAAATAAGCAGCAGCTTAGAAAATAAAACCTTCAACTGAATTTATAGCGCAGTAACGCTTAAAAAAAAAAAAAAAAAAAAAAAAAAATATATATATATATATATATATATATATAAAAAAATAATAATAATAATAATTATTATTATTATTAATTGTAAAATCACAGTACCACACAAATAGCTTCACAATTCATAGTACACAAAATATGGAAGAGTAAAAACACAACATTGTGCTGCTTCAAAATGACACCACAGTTTTATGGAGATCAGTGAAGTTTGGATAATGCCCCTCCAAATGGACTGAGCACCCTTGAATTACAGTAACACCTGCAGGTCCTTTCCAGATGGGTTCAAAACAGGCCAAAAAAAAAAAAAAAAAAAAAAAGAATGGCTGATGAGATGAACCACATACCTCCCATTCTACCCATGCCACCAAATCCCATTCCATCCATTCCTATGGAGAAAATGATTTCATGGAGAGGGGAGGGGAGTGATGTTCAGTGAGTGCGTACAAGAGGAAACATTCCCAAAAAACCAACATGCATCACGCTGTTACCTCCTGGTCCCATGTTGCCCATCCCACCCCGGTTGAGCTGGGTAGCGTCGATGGGTTGACCGCCGGGTCCCAGACCGAGACCGACACCACTCAGACCACCTGCATTACATGGTGGAACTGGTTTAGAGAAGAAACTAGCCAACTACATATTTTATGGCTGATGGTCCATACAGCAAATGTTAATATGAAGTTGTCACTTACGAGGAAGCGCTGGAGGACGGTCTGGGGGTGCAAAGTCACCTTTTGGAAGGGATTTCTCATCCTGAAAAGACAGTGACAGGTGTAAAGAAGTGAACTGAGGAGTTTAAAAATCATATTGGCAATGTACCACTAAACTTCTGGAGAAGCCAGAAACAAGCTTTCATGTTAAACCCATGTGATTACTTACCAGTTTGACATGCATGACCCTGTTGAAGAGGAGCTGGCCGTTGAACATTGCTAACATCCATTAAGGAAAAACTTCAAGCACTGCACATTTTAAATATCATTAAACATCCTTATTCCAATCAACGCCACATATCAAAAGCTACTGTGAAGGATACAGACTGCTTGAACAGCCTCGATGGGCATCTCAAATGTGACAGTTCCCATTCCCCTGCTCTTCCCGTCTTTATCCTCCAGGATATCTGCACGCACAACCGCTCCAGCCATTCCAAACACTTCCTTGAGCTTCTTCCATCCAACCTTGTAGTCCAGCTGTGCAGAGAGATGTCATATAGAAAGTCAGGGGTCAAGTCTCAAAATATGGGACATATGGTTTCAGAACCGATTCAAAGTCTTACATTGGCCACAAAAATGGTGCTTCCGATTTTTCCAGCCTGAAGACCATGGATGATCTCGTTGGGGATGTTGGGGTTGTTCATGAGACTGGGAGGGATGTTGACCATGGAAGGACCGCCAGGCCCTGGGCCCATCCCCATGCCCATTCCTCCACCCATGCCGCCTCCCATTCCTCCACCCATGCCTGGGGGTCCACCTCCACCACCACCACCCCCACCCCCGTGAGCCCGATTAGCTTCACGCTGGGCAATCACTCCATCTGGATCCTTAGAAAAGCACAAGGAGACGTTAATACATCCAACATCAAATACTGACATGTGTGTTGATTTTACTGGAAGTATAAAATACCACTATGATTTTAACATGGTTTTTTTTGAAGACACTATTTTTACTATAACTTTACAATTTTTTTAATACTAGAAAATGTGAGGCCCTATGATTTCCGTGATGCAGAAAATGTGGAATCCAGTCACAGTAAAAAATATTTATTTTTATATAAAAATTATCAGTTCATTAAAGAAGCTTTTATTACAATTTAATGTAACCATTAAAAATGGAATCCCGATAATTAATGGATAACACATTGGTTTAAAAAAAAAAAAAAAAAGTAGTAACAATTTAGGGGGGGCAAAGCCATTTCACAGGGCCTTAATGTAGGCTTAATTTTGTTAATAAATTCATATTAAATTGTGTACGTTTCATGATTTCCATAAAATAGACATGCTTGTTGATTAATAAAATTCAACCATTAAAACAGTCTAGGAAAATTAAAATGGGGAAAAAAAAAAAAAAAAAAAAAAAAACTGAATGGAGGAAAAAAGACATTTCACAGAGCAATTCTTCCACACTCGGTACACTAATATCTTGGTATCATTTAACATTTATATAAACAATAGAAAGATTAAACTAATATTTTTATAATTTAAAATGACTGCAAAAAGTGTTTCACACAACCTAACGGACAAATAAACGTACATTTAAAAACTATTTGAACAATCTTATCTTGTCAGTGTTTCTAATAGTCTCAAAAAAAATATAATTTCATACATTTGAAAGATGTAAAAAGAAAAAAAAAAAAAAAAAAAAAAACTGCATTAATGTTATCAATGGATATAATATTAAAATTAGTCCTGTCAACCGATTAAATTTAATTGCGTTAATCATAGTCATGGACTCTGGTCAATCGCAAATTTAAAATACTAGGATTTACCTGTAAATGTGTCGAAAAAGAAATGCATGACAAACTAGTTTAAGGAAACAACCTTTTACACGTACGCCAGGTATGAGACATAATCCTTATTCTTTTGTTTGTATTCAGCCATTATCAGCCTTTAAACTGGCAATAAAACGTTTACCAAGCCACATCGCTTCAATCCCAGCATACATTTACCCAACTATTATCAAAAGCATTTCTAAGTAAATACAACAAAACATTTCTCGCGACCTTACGTGAAGTATTATGACAAAATGCATTATGAAGAATTGGACCTGTTCTGCAGGTGCATTAGAGATAACATTAGCATCATGCTACATAAGACAATTTATGATTAATTAGCACACTTTTCCTCAGAACTCACTTCAAACCACCATCAAGTGTTTGTAATAACTTCCTTTTGCGATCAAGTGGAATTTGGTCATTTAATGATGTTAAAATATGCTATTTATAGCCTTTTATATCGCTGCACAAATTAGCATTTCAGATGTACACATTCAACTCAAGAAAATCACATACAAATATCCTATCGTAATCATGTGTTTATTAGGGGTGGCACGGTACACAGATGTCACGGTTCGGTACGTACCTCGGTTCGATACGATTTCAGTACAACGTTTCTTTTCATTTATTTTGAACAGACAGTAGTGCAAATTAAAGAAAAAATTCCATCTTGATGTGAAAATACTAAATATTACATGTTATATATATAAAATCTGTTTTGTTTTCATTGTGAGTGTACACAAATAAAAGCAGACCTTTATACAGTGATTAGTAATAAGACAATAAGTGTTTAAAGTTGATTCTGCTGGTATAAAGGAAGCAGTTGAAGTGATCACGCCGGAGCACGCGCACACACACATCAGTTCCAGCATTGCTAACTTGACAGCGCAGTTGTTACTTTTATCAAAATAAAATACAGTGAGCCAAACATCAGCGCGCGCACCTCTGTGTCACCGTTGGAACGCGACTGAAGTACAAAGCCTATCATTTACATAAATAATAGTTTAGCATTCAGATACGTTACATCGCAAATATGGAAATATTATGAAATATTTGGTTTTGTGCAGAATGAGAGAGGTAGAATACACGAGCACAAAGCCCCCTTTCGCAAACAGTTGAGTGCGCAAGCCTTTAAAGTATACTCCTTTGTCAGTCTATGTGAGAGACGTGTTCAGAATCAGCACATGGTCACTGTCTAGGGGGCTTTGTTTTCAAGTGCGCAACTCATGGCATTTGCTGTTCTTCTGCTGGCGCTGACAGTTATCGAACTAAGTTGCATTACTGCGGGCGCCCCCTTCTGGATTGGGGGTGAATTGCCTGTATTCGTCGTAAGACCTCATGCACCGAACCAAGACGCCCGTACCGTGACGGTTCGGTACGAATACATGTACCGTGCCACCCCTAGTGTTTATTATCTTATATAATCTATAGAGGCTGTGTTAACATGTATGCTCTGCTGAAACTCACATTGTTTGTGAAGTTACACCCACCTCTCCGTTCTTAAGTCGTCAGGGATACATTCTATAATACACGTTAGTAACTATTTTAACTAACTAGTTACTACTTTAATTTTTATTTGTCTAAATACAATTTGGACGGCCACGGTACATTATAAAATTATCCCAAAAAAACGCAACCCACGGCTCTGTAATTTTTCCCGCGACTGTATTTTCAAAATAGCCCACTTGTGCAGTTACCCTGGCAACGCTGTACCCTCATCACACAATGATAGATAACCTTCCGCACTGCGATGACGGGAAGTTGGGGGTCAAACCTTATCAAGCGATTAATTTGCGTTAAAAAAAAAAAATTTACGCATTAATTTGATTAATCGCATGCGTTAACGTTGACACCCTAATCTATATTTACCCAGTGTTATTCATCTGCAAAATGCACTCACCTCTTTGACCTTGAGAGGACGACCGTTCATGACATGTTTGTTGACTTTCTCTACAGCCTTTTTCATGAGTTCTTCAGTTCTGAACTCAACCACCCTATTTATATATTAAAAAAACAAAAAAGGTTAGCAAGAGTTGCTCAAAAGCTACAAATGATTAATGATCAATGGTCTGAATGATACTTACGCACAACCCTTTGTTCAGTCAGCAAACCAGCCAGGATGAACAAACAAAACAGGAACGAGAGAGACAATTAGACAAGCGCCACAAGAAATCACCGAAAACTGACTCAGGAAAAATACTTCAGACACACTAAATTGATAAAGAATATTCATATAATACTTCTCTGTGGTGTTCAACAGTTACATAATTACA
This sequence comes from Acrossocheilus fasciatus, assembly GCA_036784905.1. Taxonomy (NCBI): domain Eukaryota; kingdom Metazoa; phylum Chordata; class Actinopteri; order Cypriniformes; family Cyprinidae; genus Acrossocheilus; species Acrossocheilus fasciatus. Next base: position 16,969,854 of record CM071959.1, on the reverse strand, counting down.
TTCAAACTCAAAATGGCTGACAGGATTAATTGACGACCAGAATACACAAGCGGCCTTCAGTTCCAATTACTCATTCAGGCTCCATTTCTGTTGTTATCCCACTAGTTGAGTCACTCAACAAATCATTGACGCCATGTTTAGTTACTGAACACCACCTGAAGTCCAATAATGAGACTCGCAGTGCAAAAAAAGAGAGAAAAAAAGCAAAAAAAAAAAAGCTACCTCTTAAACACACGAGAACCAGAATTACTATATAGCTGGGAAACGATCCCTGCGGTTCCACTCAGAACCGCAGTCGGCGTCCGTTTTTGTTCAAATGCCACCCAAGACGACACTTTTTGAACTCTCAACCCAGTCCTGAACATCCCACATTAAAATCTAAGAGTACATGTAAGAACTCAAGCGGACAAATGGAGGTTCGTCTCTTGCACTTACCCTTGATTTGCCTTCTCCGTCCATTAAGTGTTCCACGTACGTTACCTCACCCACTACAAATCAGATTCCAGACGACACACACCAAGGGGAGAGAAGCCGAGAGAACAATTGGGGTTTAGAGCAGACACAAACGGGGGGACGGTGAGAGTGAGCTCGGCCTGCGAGTCCAGAGCCTCCTCCCCCAGCACCTCAGCAGCACAAATTCTGGTACAGGTCTACAAGAAGCAAGCTGTAAAGTGCATTGAGGAAAACTTCTTAAGCTGTCCTTGCTGGGAACCTCAACATCCAAGACTGACCAAAAGGATTTGACCTGCCGAGCCATCGAAATTGGATGGATTGTCAACTATGGCCTTTGTTGGACGTCAAAGAACCTTTTCTGGTAAGGTTAACAAGTCTTCGACTACCTCCAAAACATTCGACACACCTAAACCGTATCGTTAGGGCAAAAAATAAAAAAATAAAAATATTTTACTGAATAAAAATAGCTAAACCTATGTTATAAAATAAATGGTTTGAAGTTACAGAAACCAAAACCTCGTCCACCTGGAACCAACTTGGCTTCCCTACTAAACAATTGGACTCTTGAATTTAATCGATTAGCCAAACCAGCTCCAACACGTCCAGTTGGATGAACACTCAAGAATAGAATTAGATGAGACTGCAAACCCAAACCAGGTCTAGTCTGTTTGTCAAAAACTACCTCGAAAAACCACCTGGCATTTCTCCAGCAAGAACGTCTGTCCATATGATAAAACAAGGACCAGCTTAAGAAGCTGCTTTACTCTGTAGACCTGTACCCCCAGAAATCAATCACATCCATTTTTTAAGGGCACAATAATGAAGATCAGCTGCAACAACATTCACTCTGGCATTCACCTAAAAAAGAAAATGCAATTTAATTCTACAGGCAACAATTTCCACATGAAATTTCCCATGCGTACGAATCATTAGGCATGGAGGGGCTGCTACACATGGATAGGGAAAATGACCACTCATAGATTGTTCTGAAATACTAACCAACAGGTTAGGGTGAAAACTACACACTTTCTCCAAAGCCAAAGAGACCGAATGATGGCATCAGATTCATATGAATGGATTAGACTCAGTTTTATGTGTACGTGCAATTCGCACAATTTTAAAGTGCCATCCACCAACATTAGCAAGCTTGAATTATTAATCATTTTCCACAACAGACAAGACACTTTTCCAACAGACCACTTCCCCATGATGGGATGTTTATCCTCTGACCTAAAGCAACTGAGTAGGTGGCCACCTTCGAAACCCCCAAAACTAAAAATAAAGCACCATGGCTCTAAGCTAACCTAGGATGTACAACTAAGTATAACGAAAACATACCTTTTTCCTTCATGAGATCTTTCAGAGTTTGCCATTTAACATCATAGGGAATGTTGCTGACAAACACACGGTATCTTTTGTTGGGGTTCCCATAAGGTTCAAACCGGCCCCCGCCACCGCGCTTCTGGGGCCTCTCCTTTCTCGACTCATGGTTGGACTTGCCGTTCACAGCATTTCTGTATGGAGAAAAAAAACAAACATGCAATTCGATAAACGTTTTCCCACCCAACAAGAAAATCATGCAATCAAGCTTGAGATAAAACTACCTTTAGGCTAGTCGTTCTAAGATTTTCCATTCATGTTCAATGGAGTGTAAAACCCTGTTACCAAAATTTAGATGTCTAAATGGTATTAAAGGCTGATTTTTTTTTTTACTTTATTTTACAGCAACACAATTTAACATTAAAATGTATAATAGGGTTGAAAATTTAGCATAAATTAGCCACTCAATGTGTTCATGAGTTCTTTTCTAACAATAAATTGGGTAACAGGGTTGAGGCTTGCAGCTACAGAAATTATGGAAACTGTTGCAAAACATTACATTTCATTTTCAGCCATACATAAACTAAATTAAGAGTTTTTTAAAATTAATAGCAGTAAAAAAAAACAAAAAACAATAGTCTATGCATTATTCTGTTTGATTTTCTATTTGCTCTATGGGGTTTGAATTTTCTTCAACCCCATTACCAAAATTAGTCTAAACCCCCGATTTGACGTTTTCTATTTTCTAGCAATAAAATGTATTTTTATTTATTTTAAAAATGTATAACAGGGTTGAAATTTTAACAAATTAGGCAGTCACTCAAGTCGGTCTGAAAAAAAAATGTTTTTGTAGTTACTGAGACAGGGGAGAAAAAAGAAAACATTGCATTATCCAAAAAAATGTTCTCCCCTAACAATAACTTGGGTAACAGGTTTGAGCTTGCAGCCATCAAAACTTGGATTTTATATTTTTACTCGTGCGTTTTTAAAAAAAAATAAAAAAAATTAAATATACAATAGATTCAATTGAACAAGTAAGCTTTTTTAATGAATAAAAAACTACTGTTTACATTTTTTTGTTAGATGTTAAAGTCTAAAACAAGCAATTCATCGTTTCTAATGGGCAAGACATGCAAACTAGGCCGCAGCAAACAAAGGACACTCAAATATTGTTTGTTGCGTAACAAAAAAGTCGTTCAAATCTCGTCTACGTGTTTTATTTTGTGCATTAGGCACATTTCGTGCACGATTTTTGCTTAGCTCGTTTCCTCCCATTGTGAATCCAACGACTCTTTGTTTCATCAGGACACCAACCAAACAAGCGAGTTTGTCCTTTAACGCTCACATTTCACTTGAACCTAACTATTCGTGGTAAAAATGCAGTATGCACCCAAAACATTCCGCACCTACTATCGTTTAAACCATATAAAAAAAAAAAATGGAATAAGAAGCATGCAGTTGTCGTGTTACCCTTGCTCTTGTTTCTCTGGCTTCTCTGATTTAACCTCAGACGACATTTTGCTTCAGATGTTCGCTGTCCTCCTCCGTGTTCAGATTAAACCGTTCTAAACCACTCAGACTAGGTCTAGATTCAGATAAAACGAGCTTAAAGTCGTAAAAACAACGAGGGTCGCTGCTCAGCCGTGTTGTTGTCCCGTTGCGTCGCCACTACCGCTGAAAGACTTCAGTCGCTGCTTCAATCCTTCGCTGCTGAAATGGCGGCGACACAGAAAACGCGAAGCTGATATTAGAAGCGACGAGAGGCATGATGGGAAACAACGCGTGACGCATTCCAGTTTAAACTCTCAGGTGGCCAGTTAACATGCGATACCTCGTTTGTGTTATAACTATCGTATTAGGACTTTACTAGGCTGAGTTTTATTAGAAACATAACAGATTTCAGCCTTCATTTAAAAAAAAAAATTACGTATTTAGTTTTATATTCTAAACAAAGAGCCAAATATTCTGAAAACAATCGGACATTTCCGCCACAATGAACAATTTCACTCCTAAGTATTATTATTTTTTTCATTATAATATTTGTGTTTCAAAGAGACAGTGTCAGAGAGAAGTCTTGAGGTGAAATGTGCGAAGAAAACAAAGAAAAATCAAGGTAAATATCAAAATATCACAGATATTTTTTTTTCCATTCAAGCTGCAAATAGCCTATCACTTGTGATCAGATTATTTTTTCATTCAAGCTGTAATTTTTTGTAATTTTAATAATGTTTCCTTGTATTCAGTGTTTTCTATACATAATGCTAATTAATTATAGGCATGAAAAGTGTTGCCAGGTTTTTTTCTAAAAATGTTTGAAATGTCATTTCCACCACATAATGCTATAAAACACAACACATAATTTAATATGTAGTGGAAACTACACCTTGGTGGGAAATTTCTTGATTATTAAATACATGTTAACTTTATTTGAATTCAAATTCTGCTCATTTTATTTAAAATCTTTTATTTAAAAAACATAAATTCTAATTCAACATCCCGTGAGGCTTTTTAAATTGTTAAAATAATATTAAAATGCTGTAAAAGCCCACACCAGGTAATTTAAATAGATAATTGTGACTACTTCTCTCACAATTCAGACTTTGTTTCTCATAAATCTGAGACATTTTCCCTTCCATAAAAATTGTGCAACCTCTCAGAAATCCCTCGAAAGAACAACAGCACAGTTACCAGATCCAGAGCATCGTTTTTAATTTGCTTTGCACACTTTTCTTGGCTGATTTCAAGCACCAACATATTTTGGTGAGGACATTACAGACATCTTTCTCTTAGCCACTGCACAACATAAACATTGTAGTATTTCAAAAGTTCAGAGTGATAAAAATCCTGTGCTCGATGAATAAATGAAAACAAAACAGAAGCAAAATAATACATATATGAATACATTAAAAACACACACACTGGCAAAATTAGAAATATTTCAACTGAATCAACAAACTGTGTGAACGTGTGTACAATTAAGTTCAGATTTGGAAATGCCTTCTTTTCTGAAACTGCAACAAAAGTTAACCTCAGAACCCTCAGAAATTTACAACGGATATATTCTGTTCTAAATTAGTGAAAGTGCCATTGTATTTAAATAAGAAAGCATGCACTGGAGGAACAGAGAGGTTTCGGTTTTATTAACATCATCATTTGAGCTGCTGAACTGCTCTTGCAGTGTTGCATATTGTGGCCAGCTCATTGGCATCCACTGCAAGTTAAAAACACAAAATAAACAATAAAATCATGAGTTCAACATTGTCTCTCTCCTGAAGTCCTTCATATGCAACAACATCTACATCTATGTATATATCATACATGTATTGTTAAGGTTATAGGTAAGATTTGCATTGTAATATTTTTGAAATTGCACTCTCGATGTATTACCCTACGTTGCAAAATATCCAAGGAATGGCCCAAAAAGTGAAGAAAGCAGGTGGAAGCACAACAACGAGACAGCATTCCTCAAGTTAGCATTAAGCTGGTAAAGTTGCCTGTCGTTGGTGATCCGACACCACTAGTGGTTTGAAATAATGATGGTTCAAATCGGCAACTTCTTTCCGGAAAAACACTGAGCAATGGGAAAGACGCTGATTATGATGATGGATTATTTCTAAAACTCTACAAAAATATCAAAATAATTATTATTATTAACAAATAATGCCATCGTATTTTGTGTATCTATTGCACAATTTTCTCCCCTTAAAATAAAGAATGCATTTAGAGAGGAAAATCTTTTCTTTTTTTTTTCTTCCCATCCTCCAATGCGAAATTAGCTGACGGGAGACGGGTGGTGGGATGAATTTGAGGGAAAAATCTTTTGCATGTTTGAATATCCAACTAAATAAACACCTTTTGGTTTCAAACTCACTCGTTTGTGGCGCTGAACTTCGGCACGTGAACTACAAGCGTCTAAGCGCAGGCCGATCAGCTGTGTCCTTTAAAACAAGTGGTCAGCAAATAATCCAGACATTCGTGGGCCTGTCTGCTCCACACACATACACAGAACCCTGGACCTACAGCACAAAACACTTCTTAATAACAGAGACATCGGTTTATCTACACATTTACAATTGAGACGCATCAGAATTTACAATAAAAGAATTCATGGACCTACATATCTTAGGTAGCTCGTTTTATTAGCCTTAAAAGAACAGTTCAACCAAAATAAAAATTCTGTAATCATTTATTCACCCTCATGTTATTCCAAACTCGCATGCTGTTTTTTTTTTTTTACCCATTACGGAATTTAAAAAAAAAAAAATCTCACAATTCTGACTTTTTTCTTACAATTGCGTGTTTATATTTCACAGTTTTGACTATTATCAGAATTCTTAGTTTACATCTCGCGATTTTCACATTTTTCCCCACAGAATTCTGAATTTAGAATCTTGCAATTTTTTTTTTCTGCTACAGAATATTAAATAAAAATGGTGACTGAAACTTTCTCACAATTTTATCTTCTTTTTTCCCCCGTAATCACAAGTCAGACCTTTCTTCTCAGAATTGCAAATTATATCTCACAATTCTGAATTTCTCCGAATCGTGAGATAGTGTTTTATGGTAAACAAAATGAACAGAGAATTAAAAATAATCAGAAAGTGAACTGAATAAAAGTAATACTGTTTATTACGTACTACTGGTATTGTTAAAAAAAATAATAATTTAATTGTGAGATATATATATATTTTTTTTATATATATACCATTTTTTAAACAATTTTTTAATCCCACATGGGAATCGAGCTTCTGTCTCATGAAATTTCATACAGATCTTTTATAGAAAGTAAAAAAAAAAATTTTTTTTTTAAAAGTCCATACGGCTTGTGCACTATATTCCAAGTCATACGAAGCCAAATTTTATGTGGCAATTCACTGAAAGTCTTTCAAAAATAAAAACTAGGCATGGCAAATCAACCAAAATCTGAACGTGAGATTTCAGAGCTTTGGAGAAGATTACCACTTTTAGTTTTTTCTGGTTCTCGCACAAAACTATTGTATGGACTTGTAAAAGGGCTCATGTTTCATATGAACCACTTTCATTGCGATCTTGAAGCTTGACAGACAAGGTCACTACAAATTGTCATTGTACGCGTTCCGTAAATGATTCACCAAAATTGTTCTACGATTAAAATAACAGCAGCCATGTTTGAAGTGACATTAGGGTGAATAAATAATAATATTTTCATCATCAGGTGAACAAATCCCTCAGTGAACTTTACCGCCAAAAGTTTGCGCAAATCTTTTCTAGACCTAGATCTTTCACAGCGAGTGCATAAGGCGCAAAAGGGTCCACATTAAGAGTGGCAAATGTGCAATTATTCTGACACTGCCCATTCCTTTCCCACACTTGCGTAACTGTAGAGAACGAAAAGATCTGATGGTTGGTGTTCTGCAGATTCTTCTTGCACCAGTATGAAACACAGCTAAAAGACGACTTTGCTTAAATACTGTAGTGTCATTCATGGACGACGGTTTCGTTACTGGTCTGGCAATGATGTTTAGCTTTACAATTACTTCTTCCTCTGCGGCTTGACCTGCATCTTCCACAAAGTAAACTGCTACAAAATCCCAAGTATGCCATCCTCAACCTCAGGCATTTGATGCTAACTAAACAGCACAAAGAGCCAGAGCTAACAAAATGCATACTGTAAACACACATACACATTCATCTTTAAACACCCACCTAAAAAAACGAAGGAAAAAAAATGATTTTAAAAATGATTCAACAATGAACTGTAGAGGTCTGTTTGCATCTGCACTTATCACAACTCCACAACAACATATAAAGTTGCCACATATTTGCATCCCAAAAGCGTACACATATCTACATTTGTTCAGCTCACATCTAGGCTACGTTGTCAGAAAGTGCTACGACTTTAAAACCACCGCATGCTGTTTTACGTTGTTTGGAGACCATTCGCTTTGGAAAAACAGCCTTTGATCTGTACGCAAAATTGAAAACTCACGAATAGTCACCAATTTGATGAGATTTGCGAAATGACATAGGCATGCATGAAAACCTGCGTGTGTTCACAGCAGAATCATGCCAATGGCGGCGTGTTATTGCACTCTCTTTTTTTCGCCAACCTCCAGATGAGCTTGAGCATCCGCAGATATACATCAGCCTCCAAATTCATTGCCCAGGCAAATGGCCCTGTAATACCCATGTCAATCAAAGCTTATAGCTTACTTGTTCACTTAGTGTGTATATATATTTCTATATTTATATCTTGACTAAATCGTATAGGAGCCACAAGGACTAAGTTCGCCTAGACGCGACTCCGTCGGGTTAAGATGGAAAGTACTTGAAGGTAGATGAGTAGAAAAACAAAAACATCGAAAACGAAAGAAAGGTTTGGTTTTAAGCTTCAGCAGCCGTATGTACTTGAGTCATAATCCCTCGCCGCTGTGCTCAAAGGAATCGTCTATACACATGAGTTAGATTTTCCGATTGTTTCAAATACAATGCATACTGAACAGTATGGGGCCTCAGCCTGGCTGTTCAAGCCCCAAATAAATAAAAACAACACACGTATAAAGGCCCAAAAAAACATTAAAAGAGACTTGTGAAAAAAATAAAATAAATGAAGTGCTCACATATTTAGATAAAAAGGATTAAATAGAAAAGAATGCATCCAAAATGCCGCGGCTCTAGTTGACGACGCTGTGTCAAGAACCTGTAGCACGCTAATACCACCGCAATCGGGCCCCGCTCCCCCGCACCACGTCTCTCATACTATGGTCTCGTCTGCTGTCTTTTTCAGCAGCTTTGTGGAAAGCAAGGAATGCTGGGTAGAGTGTGCACCCTTGGTGTCAGGAATGAGCAAGCGGACTTTCTGATTGGTTCGTCTCCACTCTGAGTACAACTGACAGTGGTAGCGGAATGAGACCTGCAAAACAAGGACAATTTTTCACACTTTTGGTTTAAGCACCAGGTCCTAGAGATCAAAATGATGAATTTTAATGAAAAATATGTCTGGGTTACACTTCCCGCCAAAATGAGAAGAAAAACAATGAAATAAGAACATTCCCTCCACTCTCCAATTCTCAAGACCAGAATATATCACTTTTTTTATTATTAAAATCAGCATAAACTTAAAGGTGGTACAAAAATAATACTATGTAAAATTGTTATGAATTATAGAAATTATTTGCATTGTGGTAATGAGTATGGGATTTATTTACATTACGGCAATGAAAATTAGAATTTTTTTTCTCTCATTACGATAATGAGAATGATATATTTTTTGCATTACACTTATGAAAACAAGATTTCTTTGCATCACAGTAATGAGAACCAGATTTTTTGCATTACCAATTTTTATTTTTTTGCAAGACTTTTTCACCACTGCAACGAGAAGGACAGTTTACACTTTAACTGTTAGTGAAGAAAATTTGGGAATGGTAGTGAGACTATTAAACTTTTTTTTAAATTTTTTTTTAAATTTAATTACTTTTGGGGGGGGGGCATCTTTTTTAAGATACGATAGTATAGAGTAATGCCGAGTTCACACTGCATGATTTTCAAAGTCATCGGATCACCGTTGTTTTCACACTGCACGACTATCTGCGGTAGCATTCAGTCGCTGCTGTGTTCACATTGCACAATGGATCGGTGACAGGAGGTTACACACTGCATGACTTTACAACAGGAAGAATCACCGACAACTCTGGCTGCTCCGCAAACTACAGCCAAACGCACACGAGAATTGATAAGGTAATAACGCAAGATCACGCTGATATTATGGTCTATAAGTCCTCCCCGAACGCACAATAATTAACAAAGATGACTTGTTAACAAACATACTTCTGCTGGGAAATTTTTATATACACAAATCTAAGTAGCCCACTTGAAAGTGAAACCAATATGTTGTGCATTTTATAATGAGTTTATTTCTTATAGCCTATAAAAGCTCTCAAAGTGATGAAAAAGAAAAAAATGCAATAAATCTCTTGTCCTTTTTAGGAAAAACCTTAGCCCCTTCTTCATCTTCATGTAACCTACCTGTTCTGTATATTCTAATGCAAAAATGTAGGCACATTGTTTGTAAATGGCTAACATTAATCGCTTTGTAAAAAAAAAAAGAAGTCCTCCCTGAACTTCCCTCTGCCCTGTATCTTGCTCTCTCATTGGCTGTAGGTCATCGCCAATGTATTTTTCAATCAGAACTCATTCACACAGCAGGATTGTGAATCGCCGACAGCTCCAGATATTTAGCATGTCAAATATTTCACGGGCGTCTGCGGCATGTCGGCGATTCCCTCAGATCGTGTCTTTGATCATTCGCACTGTGCGATTGTCACTCGCGTGAACGAGCACCAATTTGACCACTTTGACCAATGATTTCGGGCATTTGTTGGTGATTTATCAAAACCTGTCGGTGAGTGAAAAATCAGGCTAAAATCGTGCAGTGTGAACTTGGCATAAGATAAAGCGAACTGGGAGAGAGAGGGGGGTGGGATCAGGAAAGGTCCTCGAGTCAGGATTCGAACTCGGGACGCCCGCAACGCAATGGCATTACATTATTAAACATGTTCAACACAATTAACATAAATCATTATTTCTTTTGATTTTTCAGCCATTATTTGAACGTAAGTGAGATTTCAGAGCTTCTGGGAAGATCACCACTTTCATTTCGTTCTTGCACAAAACTATCGTATGGTTGATTGTTCTAAGATTAAAATATTGTTAGTCAAGTTTTGAGTGACATAAGGGTGAGTAAATAATGGCATTTTCATTGTCAGGTGAACGATTCCTTCAGTAAACTTTACCGCCAAATGTTTGCGTAAATCGCAAAAAAGACCTAGATCTTCCACAGAAAGTGCATAAGGTCCATTATAAGAGTGGCAAATGTGCAATTATGATGATATTACGGTAATGAGAATGAGTTTTTTTGCATTTTGGTAAAGAGAACAAGATATTTATGGTACTGCAGTAAAACAAGATTTCTTTGCCTTACAATAATGAGATTATTAAACATATTTAACACAATTAATACAAAGCATTATTTTTTTTCCTTTTGATTTTTGGGGTGAAATATGACCCAGACATGTTCAGATAAGTCTTTGTGTGATTCCCCAAAAAGGATTTAAGCATTCCGTTTCAGAATAAAAATGTAAAGCTGGATTTAATTGGATGTAATACATTACCAGTGTCCAGAGGACGTAGATGGTGAAGAGTGCGATAGTCAGAGCGATGAGGCCGACTGCCTCCAGGCGGCTGTTGAAGTGCAGGTGGTCCTGTGCACCCCGTAGACACAGCCAGCCTGAGATGGCTGCCAGGGGTGTTATAAACAGGAAGCACACCATGTCACAGAAGAGGGTGCGCTTCTCATTCCGGGGGCCCGGGTCCCTGAGCCACTATTGAGAGATCATGCCATTTTTAGTGATGAAGTACAGATAGACAGTTTGCCCAGTATCAATAATCACGTTATGGCCAATAACCAACATCATGGTTGACATTCTTAATAAAGGCTAGTTTGAGCAAAATGTTAACCACTTTTAAACTTAATTTGTTATCAATATTGGGTCCACAGATAAGAGTGCTATTTGCTTATTTAAATGTAGGCTATTGTTTGGATAGTTTCTCAACTGAGAAATGTTTACCTAATCAATAAGACATAACAAAACATGAGATGAAAGATGAAAATAGATTAATTAAAAAGAAAAAAAAAATTGTAATTAATAATGACAGCAGTAATAATAACAATGCCCTGCATCATATTTTTGTATATGACATCCGATATTTGTTTGTTATGATTATTATGGCATGGAATACAAGAGCATTTGAATTTCATGGCATTTTTGCATTCAACAACCATTTGTAAGCTGAAGTCGTCTTGTATTATCATCATCATCATCATCAAAAAAAACACCTTCCTGAACCAGGTTACAACTATTTGCTCAATTCTCAGCCGATTTTCACATTTCACATTTCAAAAAACATTATTTCATGACTAATTATGATTTCAAGGATAAAAATTATCCTACCCAGATGTTTTCTGCTGCATCTGTGGGTGTTTTACTACATCCAAACAGCAACAGAAAATTACAGATTTTGTGAAAAAAGGAAAACTTATTTATGTATAAACTTGTGTATTTGAGTATATTGAGTATTTGAACATATTTTCCCACTCCTTTGCAGACTTTAAGATAAAGAACAGCCTACATTTTCAATACTTATTATTACCACTAAAACCAAAGTTTGACATTTGACTGCTTGTTATTCTGATAAGTGCATTTAAGCTAATACATATGTATATATAAATCAGATGCAGGGCTTTGTAATTATTAATAACATATTCATATTGAATATGTTTTATGGTTTTAGTCTAATTATCAAGTATTTATAAGTTAATACATATTATCAAAAACATAGGTCAAAGACAAAAAGGGGTTTTCAAGCATCAAAACAATACAAGTTTAATACAGACTTACATTTTTTATGTAATGGAATGTGTCCTGTTTAACTTAATTTTTTTCCTGATCAAAAAAATAATAACTATTATATATTATTACCACAATTTACAGAAGATGCCCACTAAAATGTCATTCAGTGTAACAATATACCAAAAAATCTTGTCAGGCATATTTAGAACCAGAATCATTAGACGACATTAAAAGACTATTATTAATTAAAACAAATTAATTGTAATTTTAAATCTTTACCAATCTTTGTCACCATCCTTCAAACTAGTAGGTTTTACCCATTTGTCAGCAAGAAGTTTTTCAGCATTTAAATTATTATAAATGTTAGTATTTGAACACTTTTTCTTTTATATATTTATAAGTACAGAATTATTAAAGGGGTCCTATTATGCTTTTTCACTTTTTGAATTTTAGTCAGTGTGTAGTGTGTATGTTTGGGCATAAAAAAAGATCTACAAAGTTAGAAACCTCAAAATCCACTCCAAAGGGAGATATTTCGAATAACAAACGGCTCGTTTGAACTACAAAGTTGTTTTCCGGTGTTAGTGATGTCACAAAGCGGGCCATTAGAATATCATTAAAATAAATCCCGCCTATGGAAATTCGAATGGGGGGGCGGGGGGCGTGATTAGAACGCTTGGTTGAGTGCATCAGACAAGACGACGACGAAGTGCTGCTGTAGCGTCAAGTTTTCACAAGTTATTAAACATGCAACTGAATAATTATTTATGTAAATATGTATGTTACAATTATGAAAATGTTTTTTCGCTGACAGTACAATACTGGACAATGATGTAATCTGCAGAATGTACACTTCAATGATGAGACTAATGTTTCCCATACATTAATTTATCTCCACAAATAGATTTTCCAAAAGGCTTTGACTTCGTTGAATAAACATGAGCACTGCACGTTTCAAAATCATAACCCGGTGCGGGTGTTCTTATATCACTGTATTTTTGAAGGAAGCCGACTGTCTTCAGAAAATTTTGGATGTCATTTTCATTTTATCTTGCATGTAATGTCTGATAAAGCAGCGTTTGTGAGTGGAGCGCTGCTTTGTGTACAGCCGTTACTAGGGAAACCTAAATAAATTCAACTGTATAACATGAGTTTTGCTGCAATTCATGTAAGAATTAAAGAACAATAAACATAATACATATTACTACTGCACTTATCTGTAGGCTACATAGTAAATGCAGTTATTTTTAAGCGGTTGTTGACATCCTATCTAAAACGTGATTTAGCCAAAAAAAAACTACAATAACGTTACCACTCTAACATGTCTTGTAATATCCGTGTGTGCAAAAGCTTGTTCAATATTCTCGGGGTCTGAATCCGGCTCAAATTGATATGGAAATATTGATGAACTTGCTGCTTTGGCAAGGGGCGGGGCAGTACTGACACACCGTCTAAGCTGTTCGCCAATCACAACGCACTGAGACAGCTAACCAATCACAACACATTTCGTTTTTCAGAAGGCGGGCCTTCATCAAACCCGGAACTAATCGAGCCGTTTGTGCCAGGCTGGGGAGAAAGGTATTGTAATAATGTAAATTATGTAAAAAATAAAGCAATTTTTGAACCACCAAGCATGAGAGCATGTTCTAGTACACCCACAAAACAAAATCAAGACTTTGTAAAAGAGCATAATAGGACCACTTTATTATATATTAATTATATATTATTTTGTTGAATTTATACATAAATATATGCATCGCTGAATGACAATGGAACATTATGCCACCCACATTTTTGACTATTTATTTTTACAAAAGTTATTTAAAGCAATAAAGGTGACACTTGCATTTACTTTGTTTTCTATTAGGGATGCACGATATTGGATTTCTGCCGATATGCCGATATTTTTCAACTCATTTTGGCTGATGCCGATACCGATATATTTCTAAGCATGTCCTCTCTTAGCTCTTAGGTCCAGTAATCAGTTTCTCTTAACGGTCCCTCGTTGTCGCTGTAAAACCAAGGGTGGCCGGGCTTTTTCAGCTACTGCCCCGAAACTCTGGAATAGTCTGCCTGTAAATGTGAGACTTGCTTCTTCACTAGCTAGTTTTAAGTCTGCTCTCAAATCTTATTTGTTCTCCCTGGCTTTTGAATAATGCCTGCTTAAGGGGCCGTTCACATATCGCGTCTTTTGCGCGCTCAAGTTCGTTATTTCAAATGTAGACGCGCGGTATGCGCGCTCATAATGGAAGCGACGCGGTCGCGACGCGGTGCGACGCGCTCATTTTCGCATCAAGATAAAACAGTCTCAACTTTTCAGAATGTCGCAAGCGCACTGCGGGTCATGTGACAAGAACCAACCAATCAGCTTCCTCACCTTTTCCGTTACTTTGAAACCTTAGCAGAAAAATGGAGGAGCAGCTCATCATTGCGGTCCAGGGATATCCTGAACTGTATGACTTGTCAAGCCCTCATTATTTTGTCTCAGATCAAGGGATTTTCGGTGGTGGAAATCCATTGCAGAAAGTTCCTTGTTGTAACGGAGAGCGCAGCTGATGGCTGCTTAGCAACGACAGACGCCTCCGGAGCCCAACCGCCCGAGCGCTTTGGAAAAAAGGAGAAAGCGGCGCGCCTAGCGTTTTCCACGCGTTTTTAGGCGCGATATGTGAATGGCCCCTAAGGCTTTGTTGCCAATTTGGCTTAGATTCTGTTTATGTTTTTAATTTTCATATGATGTTTTTTTTTTTATATACTGTATTTGCTGTATTGTATTTGTTTCTGTTGTACAGCACTTTGGCGCAACTCTGTTGCTTTTAAACGTGCTATAGAAATAAACTTTGACTTGACTTGACTTGTCCTGTGCAGAAATAAGCAAAATATTTTTAATTTTGGTTAGTTTTTAACAAGAACTTATTTGTTAGAATTAAATAAACAATAATGAAGGTTTTTTTGAAAGTACATTGAAGCTTTGAAAATAAATATAAATAAACTACATCAATCGCTGCATTTTTTTTACCCAGAAAGATGCTGTTTTAACCCTAACATTTTGTTTTAAGATTTAACATTTTCAGATGGTCTAAAGAGTTGTAAAAATTCTGAAAATCTTTTAGAGCTTATGATTTGTTTAAATAATAAAACATATTAATGAATAAATCAGTATATATAAAATTATTTAATTTACAAATGTCATTTTTGTGATTTTTTTTTCATGTAAGCTATAGCTGCTGACCTTTAAATCAAAACATACTCATTATTTTATGACATCAATAACTGCTTTATTTAATCAGAAACAGTCTAAATGTTATTTGTGTAGGCTATTTTACTTTTAATTTAATTAGAAGTAGGCCAACAGCACCCCCTACAGATTAAAACTCCTCACCGAACAGTAGAGTATTACTGTTTACTCTAGTCTATCACACACCTAAAGTATCTCGTGCATTCTCATTTTAAATGCAGCGATCCAAAACAGTGAATCCAATCATCATCAAGACAAAACTTTGCTTCAAGAATGAGCCACACTGCTGACGTGATCTAATTTCTAGCACTCCCTGAGCACATGTGAGTTAACATATTCCTCTTATCGGCAAGATATATCGGCATAATTGTTCATATCAGGGCCGATGCCGATATTTACATTTAAAGCCATTATCGGCTGATTCCGATATTAGTCCGATAATATCGTGCATCCCTACTTTCTATGTATATGAAATCACTTATATAAATTTAATTTGATGCTGATGTCTCATCTTTGACCCAAATATAATAAATTACGCCATGTAAGTGCACACGCAAGTAAATATACAATAGCAAAGCGGGGCCGAGCCATGCAGACGAGGCTAAAGGCATTAACCTTTGTTACCTCTGTGAGGGGTCGGGGCCGGCGCTCTATGGTAAACTCAGTGTGGCACAGCTCACAGTAGCTGGTGTTAGAGGAGGACAGCCATTTCTCCAGGCAGCTCTTGTGGACCGTGCCCAATGTGCCGGTGCAGTCGCACGGGGAGAGAAGCCCCTCGCTGTTGCACACGTCTTGACCCTCGTGGCAGATCCGACAAATCGGCCGATCGCTAAGAGAGAAGGAAGTTAACAGCTTTGCCTTTAGGCAACTGGAATATATATATTGTTTGAAACTGAAAATATTGTTCAGATTTGTCTACCTCTGGGTGCCCAGGGCTTTGATTACAGTAGATAGTAGACGTCCATCCTTGGCCGTGACCTGGGTGACGTACTGGGCCCGGCGGTTGTCAGCCTCCTCCACGGTTTTGGACAGGGCAGCGTTGCCAGTGCAGTCGCACAGGGAGCCTGGGAGGTGGCAACACTCCCCTGTGGTCATTTCGGGGCCGTCCAGGAGGGCGGGGGGCAGGGGAGCACCGAGGGGAATCAGGGAGCAGCCTCGCTCCCACACCTCAAGTCACAAGGACCCTACAACTGCAGAGAAGAGGAACATTTACAACGGTTACATTAGGGAAATTTCGACAGCGAAAATGGTCAACTGGCAATCGGCAATGAAGCAATGCACCACACAGAAGACACCATCAAACTGCAAACTCATGTTACCAACTGAACCAGATGCAAATTCTGTGCAGGAAATCTTTCAGATAACGAGGATTCACAGAAAAAGGGTAAATGTTTCAAAATGTAAATTTTTTTTTTTTTTGTGAGAGGAATATTGTGTGTTTAGTACAAGTTCAATCAACAGCATTAGTGGCATAATGTTGATTACCAAAAAAAAGTAGGCCTAATTTCAACTTTTTCCTCCTTTTCTTAAAAAGAGTTACAGTGAGACACTTAAAATGGAAGTGCATGTGGCCAATTTGTTAACTAAGATAAACTAAATCTAAGATAAGTCTCACTGTTTTAATAATATACAAAAAAGCATAAAAACACAAACACAAATTTGTGTAAAGTTGCATCCAATTTTACAACTTTGTTGCAGAGACAACATTGTAAACCCTAAAATCACTGTAAAAAATAACAATTTAAATAGCTTTAGTTTTTACCTGAAAAAAATAATTGAAGTACTTTTATAATAATAAGATTTAACATTTCTGCTTTTAAATCATTCAAAAACCACCCCATTTACTTACTACCATTGTAAATGTCTTACTATAAAATCTCTTTTTTGCGAAAATCAACAGTGTACCACAAATGCATTAGAGCTTAATTTGTACTTGAAAAAAAAAAATTGCCATCTAGAGTTAATTTTCGTGGCAATGTTTTATTTACATTTCTTTCCAAATATAAAACACAATGTGGCACACATTTATGTAAAATACAAAGTAGTGTGTGTGTACACACAATGTATTATATTACACACAAACACTACTATTTAAATTTTTGGGATTTGTTTGTGTTTTTGTGTTTGTTAGTGTGTGTGTGTGTGTGTGTGTGTGTGTGTGTGTGTGTGTGTGTGTGTGTGTGTGTGTGTGTGTGTGTGTGTGTGTGTGTGTGTGTGTGTGTGTTTGTTAGTGTGTGTGTGTGAATCTACAAAGAATGACAATAAAGCAAACTTCCAAAAAAAGAATTGTGCATTATATTCCAAGCTTTGTATAAGAAACTATCTAAAATCAAAAACTTGATTTTGACTTATTTCCGAGCTTGGCAGCTGTAATTACTAATGAATAAAAAAAAAAGAGCAGCTTGGACATTCTTCAGAACGTCTCTTTCGGTGTTTCACAGAAGTCACGAAGGTTTGAAACAACACAAGCATTCGTTCAACATAATATATCATTATAATACAAAGACAAGCATTTTGAGGTTAGCTTAGGCTATTAACTGAGCAATACACCTTGTGAGCTGCCATTTGTAGACAGCATTTTTGGGCACTGTATGTTTCAAAACATTATTTTGCACATCTTTTGATGAATGGCATCTCGATGCATTGTTAAATCTAGATATGATCAACATATAACCTTTACTAGCATGGGGATGTACGGTCAGAAACAGAGATGAGAGAATAACCAGAATAAATGCACTGCCATTTTACATGAAATATGAAATCCCGTGCTGCCATAACATCAGTCCACATTTAAACCATCTGGTCTGATCTGATCTATCAAGCTGTCTGACACTAGTCTAGGGTGGGCCTTTGGCACACAACACAAGCTGCCAATTAAACATCAGTTACCTCCAATATATAGCGCTAAACGTTTCTTAGATATTCGTTTAAACCGAAATCAACCCCATTCGATGCGTATTAAGACAAAGTCAGAGTGAATGTGGAATAATGCAGCAGCATTAGACTGCTAGTAACATTAGCCATGTAGCAAAATATGCCATCAAAGCCTGGGATTAGAGATTAAAACATCATTTCTTGTCGTCTAATCTTACCTTCTGGCTTTCCATGCTGAGCTGGTGTCTTTAAGGGTGAATTCCTTTTAAAAGTGGCGCTGGTTTGCAAAAGCTAAGGTAAAAGTACAAGCCTTGTTTTGGGTTTGATCCGCTCAGCAGACGACTCGGCTCGGCCTCTGATTAGCGCCGTGTACGGTAAGAGCGTAGAGGGAGGCGCTTCTCTACGCAGCGCTGCTTCGGAATTTTCCTAAACTGCTTTCGTGAATAGCCGTCTTCCGAGAAGTGCCTATTGTTGTTATTTCTAAGGACTGTTCGCTGCTCATGTGAGGCATTAGGCGTTGTGACGTTAATATGGTTTTTACTTAAATACTTGTCTATTTAGTCTTTATTTTTAGCAATACTGAACAAAACGGGCATATTTATGCGTACATGTAATATTTCAGTTTTCAGTTTTGTGCGTAGCCTAAGATACACTTTTATTCACACTTTATTTCTTCCTAGTAAATTGTTTTGGAAGTGTAATCTGAAAATAGATATTTTTTAATTAACGTGTCTAATATATATTTTTTTATTATTATTTTGTGTAAATTTATGCCCTTATCAGATTAAGAATGCAACTTAGTTTAATATTTGACTTTTGTGCATATTAATAAATTGCACTTTTATTCCCTATCTTTTGTCATTTTGACCAAATTGTTTAAGAAATGTAATTCGTTTTATATACGACATATTTTGTCACCGTTTTTGAACGTCTTAGTGTTTTGTTAATTTTGTGTAAATTTCTCATTTATATCAGACTAAGAACGTCACTAAATGTTTAGAATCATACTTAAAAAAAAAAAAAAAAAATTGTAAAAAGATTATGCCAAACCTAATAATTTAAGATTTCATTTTCACTTTTGTGCTTAAATATTTTTATTTTTAACTGTTTAAGAAAAGTCACCTATAATTTAAAAAAAAAAAAAAAAATTAATTCCCCATCTTTTGTATTTTTATGATTTTAAGGAGGTAATTTAAAAGGTTTTTTTGGTCATTTATTTTGAAAATAGAAATGTACAGAAATAGAAAATCCTTTTTTTTTTTTTTAAAGTAATTTTACTAAGTCCTAGATTAAAAAAAATATTAAATTCTGACCAGCAAAGACCCCCCTAAAAACACTCTAGCCGTAAGACATCAGTCTTTAACCAAACACTCATCAAATGTATGTACTTAACCTGGCATATTCCTTTAAAGAGCTTGTGACATGGAAACTAAATAGATCGCTTGAGTCATACCAACCATGTGACACATGACATTTATTCTAGGTACAGATTCAGACATACATGTCATATTGTGCATTATGGAGTCCAAAAAAAAAATATATATATTAACAACTGCAATTGTGACAGTAATTTGGTTTATTTTCCATTTTAATGTAACCTGATAAAGGCAAAACAGCTGTTGTGACTTCATGGATGTGTAAATGTCACATAACCACACTCGAAAAAGGCATCTTAATCACAGTATGGGAAAACATAAGGCATTTCCAAACTAGCCATATGACTTAGTCAAACAATCAAATATATATATATGGACTTTCACAGACCGGTGAAACAACTGACCATCTAAAACACTGCGCACCATTGCATTTTCCTACTGAAGAGCTATAATACCTCAGCAATGCAATGAATAGTTTACATACATATATATATATATATATATATAACTGTTATTTGAATAATTTCTCAATTCATGAAATGCTTAATAGACGCATTCACATAACTGCTATATATACGGCAATCTGAACGCGTTGATCAAATTGCACAACTTCACACCCGTCAGCCCTGGCGTAAAATATTGCAGGATAGGACTAGAGGTGTGACGCGTGAAATGTTTACAAATTGAAATAAAGATGACAGCAGCCCTCCTTTGGTATCCGCACGATCCAAGACGAATCCGATTTTTTAATTTTCTTCTTCTTCTTCTTTAAAAAAAAAAAAAAAAAAACTTGCCCTTTTATCCCAAGTCAGGGATCTGGCTCAACAGACGGCGGGCGTTTAGTGTGGATCCCAGAGAATAACCATCAGAGGAAGCCGAAGACACACTGATCCCTCACCATCCCTTTTCCGTAGGAGCGGATCACACGATCAGCGCCCAAATAATCACTTCCAAGGAAAACGTGAATTCAGACAGTGGATAATAGTAAAGAAAAAAAAAAGAGGGACAAACAAACAAAACCCCCCCCCAAAACAAGGAAAAGGAATGTTACCTAGAGATTCACGCTTCTAAGGGACGTCTAGAATTAGCGTGGAAATCACAACGAGGTAAAAAGAGGAAAGAGCCGTAGCCATAGCACAACACACAGGAGCAAAGCCGAGATAAATAGAGGGGAACTGAAGCCCAAGGGTGGGGGTAGAGCCGGGGGAAGTGGGGTCACAGGTTCTGACAGCACTGAAATTTGTTGCCCTTTAAGCCATCGGTAGTGGGCGGCACGCTGATGTCCACTACGTTGTTGCCAGGAGACTCGTCGTGCATGGACCTGTCAGCGATCTGCTTCTGTGATACGATCCGATAGATTTCTGTAACGAAAAGAGCCGTTACATGTTAAGAAACATTTAGCCCACAATGGGATGGTCACATTAATGCTGTTCGGTGGCCACAATCATTGAAAATCATTTCTATAGGAATTCACATGATCAGTAATTTCGCAAATGGACGAAATATTTCCCCATGCAGATTTCGCAAAAGGTTCAAGTTGGTCACATGGATTCAGAATATTTGTCTGAAAGCAAATTTTTCATTACAATAGGAATCCATGTGTTCAGGAATTTCACATATGGAAGAAACATTTCCCCTTATAAATTTCGCAACAGATTTGTGTTGGTCACACGGCAAATTCTCTGGCTTGGCAAAAAGATTTCCCCAAGCAGACTTTGCAACAGGTTCAAGTTGATCACATGGATTCGCAGAATTCGTCGACTTAGATTGAAATGGACTTTTTCCAGGCAAAATCTAGCAATTTTAATAAGAATCCATGCAAACAGAAATTTTGCTGAAATTTTAGTTTCATATTGGTCACATGGCAAATTTTCTGGATTAGTTTGAAAGTGGATTTTTGTGGGCAAAATCCAGTTATATCAACAGTTTCACATACGAAAACTTTGCAATGATTTTGAGTTGGTCACATGGAATCACCACATTCATCTGCGTGGTTTAAAAGTTACTTTTTTTTACAAAATCCAGTAATTTCGATAGGAATCCACAATCTAAATTTTCCAGATTTTTGGACACTAAATTTTGCTGAAAATTCACTAACAGTGCATTCACACGGGGAATACCGTGAGCATACCATAATGTGACTGTTCTGTTAATTACGATCGGGACCCACCTGTTAGTATGTTTTTAAATGCCTCCTCCACATTTGTGGAGTCCAAAGCTGATGTTTCGATGAAGGAGAGATTGTTCTTCTCTGTAGAACACAAGATGAGAGTTAATTTAACACCTCAGGTAGATCTTTTCTCACTAAACGACATGAAAATGCAGGAGGAAATGCTTACCTGCAAAAGCTCTAGCCTCATCAGTGGGAACGGCCCTGAGATGCCTCAAATCGCTCTTGTTGCCCACCAGCATGATGACAATGTTGTTATCCGCGTGATCCCGCAGCTCCTTCAGCCAGCGCTCCACATTCTCATAAGTCAGATGTTTCGCGATGTCATAGACCAAAAGAGCTCCAACTGCACCCCGGTAGTATCTGTGAAAGAGACCCACGTAAAATATATACTAAAAATATATATAGCAGTGTTGTCAAAAGAACCGACCGCGATACCATTCAGTACTGCAATTTTAAAAACGCCCATTTCCCGTTAAGATTTGAGCGCTCTTGAGCAGAATCTTAAACAGTTATAGACGCAACGTTTTTAAAATTTCAGTACCGTATAGTATCATGGTCGGTACTTTTGATAACACTAGAATATAGTACAATAACACATTCATACAGAAGAGATAAATAAATTTGTTCTGACGACGATTCACCCATGATTCTTTACTAAATGATGCAGTGGATTTAAAAAAAAGAAAAGAAATTATTTGTAATCATATTACAATATTTTACTTTTTTTTTTACATTAAGTATTATTAATTAGACTGTAATTATACTATAATTTAATTATTTTATCATTAACTAATATAGTATTATGGGCCATACATCAAATAAATGATCAATAATTACTCTATGAAATCACTTATAGAATTATCAATTATAAACTTATTTTTAATTTACAGTATTATTATACTGCTACTGTATATACTATATAGTATAAGATATACCTTTAAAAATCCTATTATTAAACAGAATTTAAATTATACTCCATATTAATTGTATATTAACTAAAAAGAAATTTACCAATAATGCTAAAATTAATGTATTTAATTACTATAGATAAATTATAAAAAAGAGATTTATATTAATTTTAACAACAATTCTATAAAATTCCTTTCACATAATTTGTTTTAAAAATCTTTTTATTTTTAGTATACCTTTTAGTCAGAGTAAAATATTTTCCATATTATTTCTAAAAAGTAAATAAATAATATTATTTAACAGCTCTACAACAAATATACTAATAATAATTTGATCAATAACTGACATTTTTTATAGAATTATTATGATAAATCATGAAGATGTGTGAACCCAATGGCCCATACAGACTGATGAGTGTGAATTAATTGGCCCATAGAGATGATGGGTGTGAGCCAGATGGCCCACACAAAGGGAATTCAATCTTGTGCATTGAGGACCCTACATGGGAGGTCCTAACAGTGCCATACTCTGGTATAAAAATTCGTCCCACACACAGAACTCTGGGTTAAGATTTAATTACTTCTTCATGTACTCACGCTGATGTGATGGCTCTGTAGCGTTCCTGTCCCGCTGTATCCCAGATCTGGGCCTTTATGGTCTTGCCGTCCACTTGGATGCTGCGGGTTGCGAACTCCACACCAATGGTGCTCTTGCTCTCCAGGTTGAACTCATTCCGAGTGAAACGGGACAACAGGTTACTCTTCCCCACACCAGAGTCTCCAATGAGCACCACTAGAAAACACAAGAAAACATCAGACTGTTTGAACAAGACAGCTTCACAGCTGCTCTTATAAAAACCATATCCATAGGGAAGATATCATAGCCATCACCGCAAGAAATGAAGGGCACAGAACAGATACAATCTACCATGTGAGTCCTTGAAAGTAAACCACAAACCAAAGTGTGCATCCAAAGCGCAAATACAATGTCATCATTTGAAAAGCAGAAAAACACTAGATTATAGGGATGGGACAAAAAAAAAACGATTCACCTAACTAATCGCGATATTTTTTTATTTACGATTTTGAAATTGATTTTTTAATACCAGAATCGATATTAATTCATATTAAATACATTGCTTTATTTTAGTCCTTGCTTATATACAAGGCGGAGGAAAGTTAACACGATGTGTTGTATCGGCGAGTATTTCAGTGTTTCTCAACTGGTGGGTCGCTCGTTACGAAATAAAAAGTCTCACCTCAGAAAAACGAACTATCCTGTCCTGTCAGATGTTATCTGCTCTAGCTCTTCTACGTGGCGCCGTGCTGTATATCACTTCACTAAAGCGCAGAAACTACGAGCATGCAACGAGTGAAATAAAAGTACAGTACCAATAAATCATATAACTGGTACTGCGTGTGTTAGCTGGGAAGTATTTGCATGAAGGTATGATATTCAGGAGCAGTTTCCACATTTCATTAACAGTTCATGTTAGTATTGTATATTCACCATTGGTAACTGTTGTTCCCATAACCCAAAAATACATATAAAATAAATGTGTGTGTGTAAATGACTGTGATGGCCCAAACCAACTTAAGTGTATTAACAAAAACTAGTTTGGGACA
This sequence comes from Acrossocheilus fasciatus, assembly GCA_036784905.1. Classification (NCBI taxonomy): domain Eukaryota; kingdom Metazoa; phylum Chordata; class Actinopteri; order Cypriniformes; family Cyprinidae; genus Acrossocheilus; species Acrossocheilus fasciatus. The sequence continues at coordinate 16,945,498 of CM071959.1, read as the reverse complement.
GCCATTTAATAGCCTTACCTTATAGGCTGTTTATTCTTCACTTAATTTTTGTGAAATTAATTTGCTTTTGTTTTGTTACAAATCCTATTTACAAAGAGACCTTAGGAATGCTAAGGGGTTAATTATATTATATATTTTATTTAATGCAGTCCAGTATTTAAAAGAATGGCTTTCGAGTTAAGTTTGATGTTAAAGAAAGCTTTCACAGACTCTTCATTTTATTAATGGAACTAGTTTGATAAGCACTTTATTTCAAAAAGTATTTTTCTATTGGACTTTTTGTGGCTGTTTGTTTGTTTATGTTTACTGAAAACTGAAATAAAAGAGGAAAAATGATTGCTAAGATGTGTGCGTGTTATTTCATTTATTTTTAAAATTTTTTATTGTGACAGTCTGTATTATTAAGTGTATCATTCAACTTTTCCCCATGGTCTAGAGTTTAAAAAAAATACAAATAAATCGCATCACAGCAATATCGAATCGCAATATTTGTAGAATCGAAATCTTTAAAAAAATTAATTAAAAAAATAAAAATAAAAACGCAAAATATTGTGTCGGCACCCAAGTATTGTGGTAGTATCGAATCAGGAGGTAGGTGTATCGTCCCATCCCTACTAGATTAGTCAGCCATCCTGGTTACGTCTACATGACGAGGCCATAGAGATAAGAGAGAAGCCGTAATCTACCAGCACACACTTCCACTGTCATTTCCCATTCGCTCCATCAATTTGACACCATAAAAACTAAAATACAGGCCTAGCCAAATTACACAAGGAACGAGAAATGCATAGAAAATATCAATCAGCTCATACTGTGTCCGTTGCAATGTGGTCAGCATTCATTTTCTCTAGAGGAAACCTGAAGTAATTCACAAAACGGTTGTTGATATACTGGAGAACACCTAAAAATTGGTCAAAACTGTCAACAAGAAATCTCAAAATAACCAAAGTGGCACATCTGTAAAACCTCAACAGAAATCTGTGGTTGTGTCACATACTGAAACTCTTTTTAAAGGCACTGTGTAAAAACAGGAACCCAACGTGGGAAGGAACTTTTAAGTGTATAACTTACTAATAATTAAACAATATAGCTTTTAAATATATGTATATATATATATACACACACACAAAAATATATATATATACACATGGAAGTGAAGTAATTTGATGCATCCAAAAATATGTTTTACAATGACGTCATGATCATCTACAGTTGTCAATTTCACATTACATTACAGGGTTCATGCGTCAGCTTAATGATTTAACTACATTACCCACTGTAAAAGCTCCAGAAAAGCATACAATTGCAGGTAATGGCCAAATTCGGCCTGTGTGAGCATCAAGAAGTGACTCTTGTGTAATAAACGACAAAAAAAGTTTCCTAAGGCCTAGCAACCACACAAAATGTTAAGCAACACAGAGCTAATAAACGACTACAAAAGTTGAGATTGTTCGAGGTTTTTGGTATAGAAGCAAAAACCGCTGAAGTGAGCAGAACATATTTTGTTTGTTGTTTAGGTATGAACTGACTGCATTAAAACAGCTAGTTATTTAGCTCACTTTAGTTTGGAAGCTATCTAGCTGCTTGGCTAACATAATGCTAACTAAATAAGCGAATTGCATTATCGTTTTTCATACTGTCGAACGAAGATGCAAATCGTTAAACTCAATATTCAAATGTATTAATCTACTATCAGCACTTGATTCTTCGAAAGTCAGCGGTAAATATTTCGATAGCTAGCGCCAGTAAACTAGCATTCCGGCTAACCCTTCTAGCCACAGTCATCAGGAAACTTGCTGTTTTCGTTGATAATAAAGAAGAAGAAAACACGTCTATTCTAATTTTTGATACATTATAAAATACTAACCTTTAAATAAATAATCGTATTCATCGTCACGGGTCCCCATTGTTGGTTTACCGCACTAAAATGTTGTTGTTGGGCGACAGACCTCTCCTGATTAACGATGTCCGATTCGTGAACGAATCGTTCTTGCGAGTCGGATCATTTTAATGACCGTTTGAACCGACTCACGAGTCGGACTGAATGATTCATACACGAACCGAGAATCTGATTTAGTTTTAATACATGATAGAATGAGCTTAGAAAATACTCCTAGAGTCTTGATGATAGAGATTGCAGCAAGACAATAAAGAGGTATTCTATGTTTCTTATACCACATTGTCAGTTTTGGCTCCTTTTTTCTCAAATATTTCTCAAGTCTCATTTACTTCTATTTCTCCTAAGGAATTTTATGTCTATTTGACATATAATAATAGACATATTGCAGATGAGCAAACACTCTAAAAAAAATGTCTTGCAGATGTAGATGCAGACGTCTGTCTCCGAGACCACAGAGCAATACATTTTTCCTCTGGGTAGTAGTAGTAGCCTAGTAGTAGAAGTATTGTTGTTAGTAGGCTATTAGGCTATTATAGACACTCTATTTTGAATATAGGCTATTATGCAATATGTGACCCTGGACCACAAAACCAGTCTTAAGTTGCTGGGGTATAGCAATAGCCAAAAATACACTGTATGGGTCAAAATTGTCGATTTTTCTTATATGCAAAAGATCATAAGTAAAGATCATGTTCCATGAAGATATTTTGTAAATTTCTTAGCGTAAATGTATCAAAACTTCATTTTTGATTAGTAATATGCATTGCTAAGAACTTCATTTGGACAACTTTAAAGGAGTTTTTCTCAGTATTTAGATTTTTTTGCACCCTCAGATTCCAGATTTTCAAATAGTTGTATTTCAGCAAAACATTGTCTGATCCTAACAAACCATACATCAATGGAAAGCTTATTTATTCAGCTTTCAGATGATGTATAAATCTCAATTTCAAAAAATTGACACTTAAGACTGGTTTTGTCGTCCAGGGTCACACACACACACAAATATATATATATATATATATATATATATATATATATATATATATATAAAAGATAAAAAGACAACAATTAAATGGAATCATAGACAACAGTTTGGGGTCGCTAGTGATGCTACATCTTAAATGGTTCAAAATGGCTTGAAAATATATCTGTCCACTGTAGTGACCACGGTGCATCAGAGGGTTAAGAACAGGGGTGTACATTTTTGAACCAGATGATTTGTACATTTTCTTAATTCCTTACTGTGGAAAACTGCTGTTGTGAAAAATATCATGCAGAGGAAAACCAGGTCCGTGTTTGGTGGATGTCATTTTTCTCTATAGAGGACCTTTGGTATTCCAAAGTAGCTATTTAGATTAAGTTACAAAACCCGTGTAATCTAACGAAACACGTTACAAAGTACGTTTTAAAGCGTTTATTTTACAATCTGTAGTAAAATACATTTTAAAAGTAACCTTCCCAACCCTTTTTAAACATTGATATTTTCTCAACACTATCTTTGAGAAAGAGCGCCTTAAAAATCAGGCTGTTTTTCCCTAAATAACCACTAGATGAAGTCAAGATACATTATTGCTGTTGATATAGTGATCTAATTTTGAGCAGTAAGAAGAAAAAAAAACGTGCTGTAAAGCTGGTTGTTTTGCAGAACATCACAGTTATGTATGATATGAGAATAGAATACCAACTTGGGGTGAAATGCATTGCTTTAGTTACCATGATTAGAAAATCACATCTTTTGTTAGGCTATTCCATCAAATGTGATCTAAATATATTGTTGATGCTGGCTAGCTAACTAGCCTGATGCTAAGGTAATTTTTAATATAGTCGACTATATTAAAAATTACCTTAGCATCAGGCTAGTTAGCTAGCCAGCATTAACAATAGCTATTTTTAAAATAGGCTGATTTTCAACATGGTTCATTAATAAATATTCACATTTAGCTATCTATTGTTAGACTATTTTATCTTGTCTTTTTAATTTTAAGCAAAAACTGCTTATAATGATTTAAATACCATTACATAAATTACAAATCATCAACTTTTAACCATTAAATTTTTTTCTTGGTTTGAGGTTAAGAACACCGGAGTTGCATATGCAGGAAGAGCCTTCCGTTTACCAGCCACTGCAGCTGACAGTAGACAGCGTGAAGAGGGTCTTCACTAAGATCAACCCACGGAAAGCTGCTGGGCCTGACCATATCCCAGGTTGCGTGCTAAAAGGTTGTGCTGAGAAATTAAAGGATGTCTTTTGTGACATATTCAACATCTCTCTCAGCCAGGCCAGTATACCCACTTGTCTAAAAAGCTCTACTATTATTCCACTTCCAAAAAAGTCCAATCCATCCTCAATGAACGATTATCGTCCAGTAGCCTTGACCTCTATTGCTATGAAGTGTTTTGAACATCTAGTGATGAGTTACATCAGGTCTTGTCTTCCAACAAATCTGGACCCACTTCAGTTTGCGTATAGAGCGAATCGCTCTACTGAGGACGCCATCTCCACCCTGCTCCACCTCACACTGACACACCTGGAGAACAAGAACACCTACACCAGGATTTTACTAATGGACTTCAGCTCAGCATTTAATTCAATCTTGCCTCAACAACTGGTGGAAAAGTTGTTGCTGCTGGGTCTGGACTCAGGAGTGTGTAGGTGGATTATGAACTTTCTGACAGGGAGACGACAAACAGTCAGAGTTGGCAGTTTAACATCTAAAACAATAATTGTGAACACAGGTACGCCACAAGGGTGCGTTCTGAGGCCTTTATTGTTCACGGTGCTGACATATGACTGTACTGCCAGTTTTAATAGCAATCATGTCATCAAGTTCGCAGATGATACCACTGTTGTCGGCCTTATTATTGATAATGATGAATTGGCATATAGGAAAGAGGTGGAGAAACTCACAGCTTGGTGCACAACGCACAATCTGGCCCTCAACACCAATAAGACAAAGGAGATGGTCATAGATTTCAAGAGAGCTGGCCAACATCACTATCTCCCTCTGACTATAAACAGCTCCGAGGTGGAGAGGGTCCAAAGCACCAAGTTCTTGGGGATCCATCCGACAGACAAGCTGATTACCAGAGATAACACCTCAGCTGTGATCAAGAAGGCACAACAACACCTTCATTTTCTTCGCAGGCTGAAGAAGGTGGAACTTCCTATCTCAGCCATGACTCTGTTTTATAGAGGGACAGTAGAGAGTCTGCTGACTTATTGTATCTCGTCCTGGTTTGGAAGCTGTACAGCAGAGGAGAGACACAATCTCAGCCGGATTGTGAGAACAGCGGAGAAAATTATTGGTGTCTTACTACCACAGCTACAAGACATCTACACAGAGCGCTGTGTACGGAGAGCTGGTAGTATCCTGAAGGACTGCATACATCCACTTAATGGATTGTTCTCATTGATGCAGTCAGGAAAAAGATACCGCAGCATAAAAAACAGAACTTCTTGGCTGTTGAATAGCTTTCTTCCCACAGCAATTAGGCTGTTAAATCAGAGTTTGTGACTCTTTTGTGGTTTATTCTTTTAACATTTTAGAGCATTGAAATAATTTTATTAGAATATTTATGCTTTATTATTTTAAATAATTTTATTGAACTGATTTATATGTATTTTATAATGCACTGAATTGTAAGATGTGGACGTGTGAAACACAATTTCGTTTCTATGTGACACATAGAAATGACAAATAAAGTATCAAATCAAATCAAATTAAGTAATGGTTCCTGTAGTGTGTTTTGGGATATATTAGGATTTAGTGTATTTTTTTAAGCCACCAATAGAAGACGACCAGTTACCAGCAGAGACCAACATTACAGTTTCCATTAAAACCAATAATAGTTTCATTATATCCAGTAAAACATTACAAATTATACGATGGATTGAAATAAATGTATTAGGCTATCTAAAATTTTTGAAATCTATATAAAAAAAGCATAACGCAAAATGTATAATATGACAATAAACCTAGAATCGCTGCTGTCTCTTTATGAATGGATTGCCAGACAATGCAGAGTGATAATAACAGTGAACTTTCGGACTAGGGATTTTACTATACTGCTCATAGGCTACATGAGAGAGGAGGGCAAAGTTAACTGTTCGCTTTTATTTATTTTTTAGCTTCTTCAAACCGCCTTTATCTTCACGTTTTTTTGCTTGCCATCACGAGCCCACTTCGTGTTAGTTTCGTTTTCTTATAAACAAAAATAGATTAGCGCCCCCTTTTGTCGGCCGTCATTGTCACTTAGTGTGACACTTTGTCTTTGATGTTGAACCAGCCAGGCTGACCGCCGTCGAATGGGCTTCTCCAGAACGTCCAGATGGCCAGTCCGCCCCTGCCCACCAAAAAGAAAAAAAAAGAAAAAGAAAAACTAGGATAGGCCAATTATTATAGAGGCTAGACACATCTAAGTTTTGTTTCACCGAAAACGTTTAAGTGCTTAAGGGACCGGTTTCCCCACTCTTCCCTAAACATAAGGTTTTCTTGGTAGACAGGATTGAATTCACGTCCTTCTGAGGTGTACGAAGAGTAGCTGTTTCATAGTTTCGTGCACAAGGATAGTAGCCTACTGCTACTACAAAGGTAAGCTGAGAAATCATAAAGATATTTCTTATTCTATGTATTTTGAAAGTAGACAATGCAAAAACTTTACTGCAATTCTATCGATTTCAAACGAGAATATCCAATAATAGCCTAGATCTTTTACAAACATTATTACATTACAGTAAAAAAAAAAAAAAAAAAAAAAACACAACAAAAACACAAAATCTCGTGCTTATTCCATTTATCCTTTTTTATGCTGTACGCGCCACTGGTTTCAGTTTCATTTCCAGCTAAACGGATCGTTTCTGTCGAGGCGTGGCTTGCCATTTGTGTTCTTTAATAGTAAAAAAGACGAGTGTCACTTCAATATTCACGTTAATTAAAGCATTCGCTACCTTCGCCAATAATGAATCATTTTAACGTATCCATCTTTTAATGTTAAAAGTAGTCTATACAAATGTACATCAACCAATGTTTATAGCCCTAAATGTTGTGGAAGTTCATTGTAAAGTGTTGCTACCATTTAAATGTAGGATACATAATTTTAACCAAATATCCCTTTTTATTTTTAATTCGGCTGTTAATGCTTCCATTATACACTGTATTTAAAAAACAAAACAAAATCAAAGTTGTAAATAAAACAAAGATTACTGGACATTTCACAAGAAAATACTATTTTCTTTCTACTTCAAAATTTCACATTTATTTCAATGCTTGCTGTTTCTTTGTAATGAAATGTAACATTTTCTAGTAATTTATAAGTGAAAGTGTTTCTATAGATCAAATAGGGTTTTTTTTCAGTGTATTTAGTAAAACGATAACAAAATACATTTTTTCAACTAAATGCATTTTTCATTTGTATGTAAATTTATATTTGCATGCTGTTTTGTTTTGCCTTAAAGATGCAAAAAAGGACTGGTCCTGTCACTTCTAATTTAACAGAAGAGGAAAGAGAACAGCTCTGTGGCTTGCTGGGAAATGTGGAGCTGACTCTTCTCTACAAAGCTTCAGTTCATGAATATCAAGCTCCTGTCTTCCACCAGAAATGTGACAGTCAGGGTCCCACTTTACTTGTAGCCTACAACAGTTCAGGCTACATCTTTGGTGGATACACTAGTGTGGATTATATTCAAAGTGAGAAGTATATTAATGATAGGGAAGCTTTCCTGTTCAGCTTTCAAGGCAAGAAACCTGTCTACAGCAAAGTTAACAGTGGAAATTATGCACGTTATGATGATGCTGGAATGCCCAACTTTGGCCAACAGCTGACCTTTTGCAATGGCGAAGTTGTGTATAATGAAGGAGGTAAATCATACAGTTTCAATGCTAAAAGACTGTATGGGAATGATACTCAGCTGACTGAATGTGAGGTCTACAGAGTCAGAGAGAGTAAGTAAATCAGAAAAAGTGTCTGTCATGTAGTAAATATAAGTCCAGTCTCTAAAAATGCACTTGTTTAATCTCTATTGTTAATCGTACTCAGCAGAGGTTTATAATATTACTCAATATTTATCAGAAAGTCAAGGATGGGGAAGGCAGGAGAAGGAAAAGGCATGGAGGAATATTCGGTGGACATCTATGTAAGTTTACTCTCAATGTTCTTTCATTGTTGCTGACTTTATACATTAATCTTAAATAATGGAGTTGTGATTTCTTAGACGAAGAGATGAGCTCATGGAAATGATCAGGAATTATAAACCCCTGGTGATGTCTGTCAGGCGTGCTCGAATCCTGATGATCGGTCCTGTAGGTGCTGGAAAATCCAGTTTCTTCAACTCCATCAACTCCATCTTCACTGGTCATGTGACCAACAAAGCCATGTCAGGATCTGCAGGGACTAGTGTCACCACACAGGTACAGATTCAACAGGATTCATAATGTTTCCCACAGAAGTTTCTCTTCAGTCTGAGGAACTTCTCTTGATGTGATTCTCTTCTTGGTTGGTAGTTTCGCACATATCCAGTGAAAGACGGTCGTGGAGGAAAGCCATTGCCATTTGTGTTGTGTGACACCATGGGACTCGAGGAGCAATCAGGTGCAGGACTGGATATTGAGGACATCAACAGCATTCTTCAAGGTCACGTACCAAACCGCTATAAAGTAAGTGCACTCATCTCTAAAATGAATGAAGTTTGAAGTAGAAATTATGTTTGTTTCATGCTAAATCATCTCGATTCAGTTCAACTCCACAGCTCCGTTTCGACCCGATGACCAAAAGCCCTCCAGACCCGCATCTCTACAGGAGAAGATCCACTGTGTGGTGTACGTGATAGACGCCAGCAAAATCTCCCTCATGTCTGACAAACTAGAGGAAAAACTTGCTGTGATACGCAGAGAAATAAACTCACTGGGTGAGAGAATTAATAATGTTCAAGGATAAATGAAAATTTACTTATGACACATCCCAAATACTCAATTAGCCAAAAGTGAACTATTATGCAAAATGTTGGTTATTTTCACAATTTCAGACATTCCCCAGATGGTCTTGATGACAAAAGTAGATGAAGCATGTCCTCATGTAGAGAAAGACCTTTACAAAATTTATGTCAGTTCCTACATCAAGTCAAAGGTGAGAAGCAGTCACATGATCACATGGTGTGTTGCTACAGGACTTAGAGTGAGTGAGATGTTGTTTTGTGTCTGCAGGTGCAGGAGGTGAGCTCTCGGTTGGGTGTGCCGGTGTCTTGTGTGTTACCGGTGAAGAACTACAGTCAGGAGCTGGAGCTGGAGCTCAACTGTGACGTCCTGCTTCTCTCCGCCCTACAGCAGATGCTTCGCTTAGCAGATGACTATCTTGATGATGCTGATGCTGATGCAGACGACTAGATGATGTACATGTAATTTAGGCCATAAAGTGCTGCAGTGATAGGGTTTATACCATATACTTCTAGATCAACACAATGAATTAACTCTGAACTTAACTCTGAAGATTGGTATTCTCCACTGTTTATCCATAGATATTTCATAATCATACATAATATCCATTTAGAGGGAAAAAAGGAATTGCAAAAAAAGTTCAAATCACTTAAGTTGCATGTTACATTATAATCATTGTTGCTTTTGTAGTTTCTTCTTGTTGTATTGTTGTGCCCTTGATAAGGGTGAATGATGTGTTATTACTGTAAATTAAGAGAAAATCAGAGACTTCAAGATGCTAAAAATCTGTATAGGCATAAAAAAATAACTTCTTATTATTCTTTTTGATTCTCAAAAGTGTGCACTTTTTGATTGTGCTTGAACTGTCTTTCAGGACTGTGCAAGATTAAATAAACAATTAATTATACACATACAATAAAACTTTTTATGTAGTGTATATAGTGTGTGTATGTATATATATATATATATATATATACAGGTGCTGGTCATATAATTAGAATATCATCAAAAAGTTGATTTATTTCACTAATTCCATTCAAAAAGTGAAACTTGTATATTATATTCATTCATTACACACAGACTGATATATTTCAAATGTTTATTTCTTTTAATTTTGATGATTATAACTGACAACTAAGGAAAATCCCAAATTCAGTATTTCAGAAAATTAGAATATTGTGAAAAGGTTCAATATTGAAGACACCTGGTGCCACACTCTAATCAGCTAATTAACTCAAAACACCTGCAAAGGCCTTTAAATGGTCTCTCAGTATAGTTCTGTAGGCTACACAGTCATGGGGAAGACTGCTGACTTGACAGTTGTCCAAAAGACGACCATTGACATGTTGCACAAGGAGGGCAAGACACAAAAGGTCATTGCAAAAGAGGCTGGCTGTTCACAGAGCTCTGTGTCCAAGCACATTAATAGAGAGGCGAAGGGAGGGAAAAGATGTGGTAGAAAAAAGTGTACAAGTAATAGGGATAACCGCACCCTGGAGCGGATTGTGAAACAAAACCCATTCAAAAATGCAGGGGAGATTCACAAAGAGTGGACTGCAGCTGGAGTCAGTGCTTCAAGAACCACTACGCACAGATGTATGCAAGACATGGGTTTCAGCTGTCGCATTGAGCCACTCTTGAACAACAGACAGCGTCAGAAGCGTCTCGCCTGGGCTAAAGACAAAAAGGACTGGACTGCTGCTGAGTGGTCCAAAGTTATGTTCTCTGATGAAAGTAAATTTTCCATTTCCTTTGGAAATCAGGGTCCTAGAGTCTGGAGGAAGAGAGGAGAGGCACACAATCCACGTTGCTTGAGGTCCAGTGTAAAGTTTCCACAGTCAGTGATGGTTTGGGGTGCCATGTCATCTGCTGGTGTTGGTCCACTGTGTTTTCTGAGGTTCAAGGTCAACGCAGCCGTATACCAGGAAGTTTTAGAGCACTTCATGCTTCCTGCTGCTGACCAACTTTATGGAGATGCAGATTTCATTTTCCAACAGGACTTGGCACCTGCACACAGTGCCAAAGCAACCAGTATCTGGTTTAAGGACCATGGTATCCCTGTTCTTAATTGGCCAGCAAACTCGCCTGACCTTAACCCTGTAAGGATGAAAGAACCTGAGATACTTTGATCTCCTGAGAAACAGACAATATAAACATGTACGGGCATCTTCGAGACACCCCACAGAGTGGAGGTGCAGGAAACTTCCTTCCCTTCTTTCCATTTGTTTCTTAAATCCCTTCACCCATCCTTCCTTCTACTCAGTCTGCTCAAAATGGTCAATAGTAGATTGTAATGTTCTACATGAATGCAAGTGATAGTTACAGTCATGTTTGGTATCATTTGAATTGTCTCAGGGCGTCTGGTACAATGGGCTCATTCTTACAAGAAGTAAACTAAAAGGTAATACAGATCCTAAGAGTTTAGAGATATTTTGCACCCTGTAGAGGGCGGGTCAGTTTCCAGTGGTTTCTATGCAAAATTACCTTTTGTCCCAAAAGGTGTTAACTTGGTCAATGCAAATTCCAATCGTAAGCCCCTGTCTCCATCTCGGGGGATGTTGGTCTTGGTCTGGGGTACTTAAGGAAGTGTTGCAAAAGGATCGGGGCGTTTTCAGCCAGAAGCCCATAGTGTGGTGTGTCTCTAGACTTCACACTATGTATTTCTATAAAGTCAGGTATGCATCTTTTACTCGTAGATTTATCTTTGAGAATTCAATGTTTTGCATTGATATGATTTGATATCCCTGAATTGGCTATGTAATTGACATAATACATATTTACCTGACTGATAATAAATTGTTACATTTGATCTTATTCTGTTTTACTCTTTACCCTTATTTTGCTTTACTCTACGTTGTATCCTTGTTAGCGACATGTGCACCGGAATGAACGAGTAAATATAAAGTAAAGAGTCACTAGAATAATCAAATATCGAAAGAATACCAATTAGAAATAGACAAACAACCAATTTGCATTCCAACCTAAATTCGAGGTTATAATAAAATGAAGTCAGATTAGTTAATAAAAATGGAGTCAGATTTGAAGTTAACCTAGATTTAATAACTTTGCACGCTGAAAAGACCGAACACGCAGGAAACCTTCACCCACGATTGGATACCGTCCTTGGACCAAATTCGTGGGCCTTACAACCCCATAGAGGTTTTGTGAAGAGGAAGATGCGATATGCCAGACCCAACAATGCAGAAGAGCTGAAGAGCTGAAGGCCACTATCAGAGCAACCTGGGCTCTCATAACACCTGAACAGTGCCACAGACTGATCGACTCCATGCCACGCCGCATTGCTGCAGTAATTCAGGCAAAAGGAGCCCCAACTAAGTATTGAGTGCTGTACATCTTATACTTTTCATGTTCATACTTTTCAGTTGGCCAAGATTTCTAAAAATCCTTTCTTTGTATTGGTCTTAAGTAATATTCTAATTTTCTGAGATACTGAATTTGGGATTTTCCTTAGTTGTCAGTTATAATCATCAAAATTAAAAGAAATTTAAATTTCATTTGAAATATATCAGTCTGTGTGTAATGAATGAATATAATATACAAGTTTCACTTTTTGAATGGAATTAGTGAAATAAATCAACTTTTTGATAATATTCTAATTATATGACCAGCACCTGTATGTATGTGTGTATATATATATATATATATATATATATATATATATATATATATATATATATATATATATATATATATATATATATATATATATATATATATTAGGGGTGTGACTAGATCTCGTGGCACGAGATCTCGCGAGATCCGATGTGTCTCGCGAGATCCTACTGGTCTCACGAGAACGTGACGATATCCTCGCAAAATATTTTGCAATGTTTACATTAGAGCTGCACCACTAATCATTAAAAATTGCGCTTGTGATCTTGATTCAAACACCCACGCGATCTTATTCCTGAATGACACCGATTCTATTAAGACTGTTTCACATCACATTGCGAGTGTCAGTGGAGCATGAGATGTTGATGAATCAGAGGGTCGATCATCATCACGCTTCCGATGTGAATGCTGTCAGACTAAACACGCTCCACTGACGCTTACGATGTGAAACAGGTGTTAAAAACATTCAAATCTGCATTCATGCTGCTGCTGATCCAGAAAGAGTTTTTTCAACCACAAATCATTATTTCTGTGTTACAGACATTTAAATAACAGAAGAACTGGGATAAAGGTTTATAGTTTGGGTATAAACACTTATTGTCTCAAAACGAAAGTATCTTAACACTTGTATAGTAACGCTTATCATCTTCCGCCAGGAGGTGGCGACAACCCGTTTAAACATGTATTTGACATTGAATCATTCATTCAGGAGATTCCAATAGTGAAACAAGTCTTTATGAAGTGAGACACTGACTCCTTCATTGAATTTTTTTTTTTTTTTTAAATAAAGTAAATTACGTTATTTATTACGTAATCGTGATCTCCAATTTTAAAAATAAATAAATAAATAAAAAATTGTGATTCTCAGTTTATCCAGAATCGTGCAGCTCTAGTTTACATGTTGTTTATTACTGCATATAATTCATTAAAATATAAGTTTAATTTCATAAAGTATAAGTTGATTTCAAAATGCACCTACATTTTTTGCATTTTGTATTTTTCAGTTATATAAAAGACTATTTTCCATATATATTTCATCATTGAGGATTTTTTTTTTTTTTTTTTTTTTAAAGTCTAAAAATCTCGTCTCGTCTCGTTCTCGTGAACCCTGTCTCGTGTCTCATCTCGTCTCGTGGGATTAGTGTCTCGTCACACCCCTTATATATATATATATATATATATATATATATATATGTGTGTGTGTGTGTGTGTGTGTGTGTGTGTGTGTGTGTGTGTGTACTTATTTACATATAATTTAACATTTCTAATTAAATAGATAAGTAAACAAACAAACAGAACACATGCACCTTTGGAATAGCCAAATAGGCTAAAAGCCTTAGGCTTGAACTAAGGTCATGACTGCAATTTATCTGCACAATAGAGGAGACCTTTTTTCCCCACTTGCTTTGTTTGTTTTTGTACAAGCCTAACAGAAATCCAGTCACATAACTGAATAAGCTTAAAAAACACACAAATGGCAAATGTACTAGGCCTAAATTTTTATCTCCGTAGCAGGCTACTGTTTTACTAGGCACTATCCACCTTCCCCAGTAAGCCACAATCAATAATGAGGATAATGATAACGAAGAAAAGACGTAATAATCATAGATTTTTTTTTTTTTGCACAGAACAGACTGTGAAATTGAGTTACAGATTCGGATACAGATTTGATTGAACTTTATTGGTTGACACCCAGCTGTGGGCCAGTGGACCGCTAATTCATTATTATAATTTTTAGTGAACAGATTAGGCAACTTGACTTTAATAGGCCTATACATGTAAAAACAGTGTCAGGTTATTACAAGGCTATTTGGAAACAAGAGCAAAAAAGCAAAAAAATTTTTTTTAAATGTTATGTATTTATCCTTACGAAAATTAACCATGGTTTTAAATTTTATTTTATTTACTTGTTTAACAGGGACAATGCAGAATAATATTACAGATGCTCTACATACAGGCTTCTAGCCAATGACTAATTTGCAGCCCCAATCCCTGGTCAGGCTTTTGAAATACAATTTTTAAAAAAGTACAATGACAAAAAAATTTAACATAACAAAAATCTAAAACTGTGTACAACCATCAATGTTCACAAACCTGTTTTTGTTTGAAACATTACCATTTTAATTTACCATTTGAATATTGATTACCATTTGTATAACCACAGTTTTAGCACAAATACCATGGTTACAATATAGTTAGTGTGGCAAAACCATGGTTAACTTGTGGTTGCCGTAGTTTAGCTGTAGTAACCATGTTTTTTGGTTTTATTTGTAGTGGGCCTAAAACCATGGTTAATTTTCATAAGGGATAGCTAACGATGCATGTAGGCTAATATGTGGTAACATCCAACACTAAACCTGAAACCTAAATGTACATGTTGTTAAATATTAATATATTGCTCAATCAGCAATGTATTTTCTCTAGATAAAAACTTCACAGAATAGGTTGTACCCTAGGTAAACCAGAGAACAACTAAACGGTCAAAGCTTTCAGCAGGAAATCCTTGAATAATGCTCAGGTGACTCACATAACCTTGGTTCCCTGAGATAAGAGAATGAGTGTTGTGTCGTCATTGACGACCGTATAGGGAAACTCCTGTTAATCTGTTACTGAAGCCTAATTTGTTAACGTTTGTGTAGCTGCATAAACCAATGGCGCTCGAGCCCGCCAGGGGGGCGGAGCCGATTGCTATATAAGTCGGCTTGGAGCGCCATTTCATCAGAATCAATGACTGAAGCGACAACCATCGATTCGCGTGCAGCTATAGCACGGCTAGTTACACAAAACGCTCGTTCCCTTATCTCAGGCATTCCCTATTGAAAGGTAACTCCCGTTGTGTCGTCATTGACGACTGTATGGGGAAAGTATCCAGTAGCACCGTGCTATAAGCAGATGCAGAACTAAGCCTGCCCAGCAAGCTCAGCCCAGGAACACTCCGTGAGGGCTCCATAAGCCTGAGCCACACAGAGACCCGAGAACATTCTGAGGTCTACTTGACAAAAAGGCTGGGACACACCAAGCTGACGGTCGGCCATCGGCCAACATCAGGCTGATGGCGAGCGACGGTCGGGCTAGTTTGTGTGGTGTGTTCCACTCGTCGGCTCTCATCGTGCTCACGTTGGCAGCAGCTTTCCCGATTCAACATGTTGAATCGGCATCGGGGCCGTCGGGAAAGCCGTATATCTGTGTTTATCTCGTATATCTTTGTTTCGGTTTCTCCATTTGAATGACGAATACATACTATTGATAGCTGCTGATATAGAGAGTTAATTCCTCTCATGCATGCGCAGGACGCACGTGTTAGTTTGCCGTCGGCTGTAGTCTGTGCGGTGTGTTCGAGTGCAGCTTTTTGGTCCGATGCTGCCGACGGGAGGCAACAACACCGTTGGCTTTCGTCGCCGCTAGTTCTTTGAAGTCAGCTTGGTGTGGGGGGGGTGAGTGAATGTTAAGTAGACAAGACCCCAGGGACGTCCAAATTATAGTATCTAATAAAGGTAGATGGCGATGACCAGCCGGCAGCCACACAAATCTCCCCAATAAAGATTACACTGGACCAGGCCCAAGATGAGGCCATTTCTCTGGTGAAATGGGCCCTCACACCTATAGGGCATTGCAAGCCAGCTGAGGCATAAGCCAAGGCTATAGAATCTACTATTCAATGAGAGCAGCCTCCAAAGCACACAAAAAGCTGCTCCGTTTGTCTAAAAGACTCAGAGTGCTCAATGTAAACTCGTAGTGCCTGGACAGGGTACAACAAGTTGGGACCCTATTCGCCATCCGTTCCAGGGAGGACTAAAAGGGAAATGACCTGGGCTCTAAACGGAGTTGAGAGCACCTTCGGTACGTAACTGCTGTGAGGTTGAAGAATGACTTTACAGTCATTGGGTCCAAACTCAAGACAGGAAGCACTGACAGACAAGGCTTGCAAGTCACCTACTCGCTTGACAGATGCTAGGGCCAAAAGCAGAGCGGTTTTGAGCATCATGACCCTTAAGCCGACTGTTTGAAGTAGGCTCAAAGGGAGAACCCTTGAGGGCCCTCGGGGCTATAGACAAGTCCCATGCTGGCACAGTCCTAGGGCGAGTCAAGTCAAGTCAAGTCAAGTCACCTTTATTTATATAGTGCTTTTAACAATATAGATTGTGTCAAAGCAGCTTTACAGTATCAAATAGGAAAATAGTGTCAATAACGCAAAAGGACAATAGTAAACACTCAATTTTCAGTTAAAGGCAGTTCATCATTGAATTCATTGATATCATCATCCAGCTCAGTTCAGTTTATATAGTATTTGTGCAATCAAGTCAATGATATCGTTGGAAATTAAGTGTCCCCAACTAAACAAGCCACTGGCAACAGCAGTAAGGAACCAAAACTCCATCAGTGACAGAATGGAGAAAAAATCCTTGGGAGAAACCAGGCTCAGTCAGGGGGCCAGTTCTCCCCTGGTCAGACGAACCAGCAGGTTGTTCCATGCTGCAGCAAAGTTAGATTATGCAGAGGACTCATCTAGTTCCTGTGGTCTTGTCCCAATGGCCGTCTAGGAGACAAGGTCTTCACTGGGGATCTGCCTCTGGGGCTCATGGTTGTCCTGCTCTCCGCTGACATTCAGGGCTGTAGAGGGCGTCTCTGGGTCCTGATCCACCATCTGATCTGGACACGGACTGGATCTGGGTGACTGCAGTGACCATCTGATCTGGATACAGACTGGATCTGGGTGGCTATGGTGACCTTGGAATAAGAGAGAAACAGACTAATATTAGCGTAGATGCCATTCTTCTTATGATGTAACAAGTACATCAGGTGTTATGGGAAGTGTTCCCGGTTCCGGTCGACCTAATTAATGCAGCCTAACAATCCTTTAATGGATTTGAATATTAGAAATGTATTAGTGTGTACGCCAGGTTAAAGAGATGGGTCTTTAATCTAGATTTAAACTGACAGAGTGTGTCTGCCTCCTGAACAGTGTTAGATAGATTGTCCCAGAGTTAGGGTGCTAAATAGGAAAAGGATCTGCCGCCTGCAGTCGATTTTGATATTCTAGGTATTATCAAATGGCCAGAGTTTCGAGAACACAGCGAACGTGGAGGAATATAATGCGATAAGAGCTTGCTCAAGTATTGAGGAGCTAAGCCATTCAGGGCTTTATAAGTAATTAGCAAGATTTTAAAATAATTACAATGTTTAATAGGGAGCCAGTGCAGTGTTGACAGAACCGGGCTAATATGGTCATACTTCCTGGTTCTTCCTGGTTCTCATTTTGAACCAGCTGGAGTTTGTTTATTAAGCGTGCAGAACAACCAGCCAATAAAGCATTACAATAATCTAACCTTGAGGTCATGAACGCATGAATTAATGTTTCTGCATTTGAAATTGAGAGCAGAGGTCACAATTTAGATATATTTTTGAGATGGAAAAATGCAGTTTTACAAATGCTAGAAAAGTGGCTTTCGAATGAAAGATTGTTATCAAATAGCACACCTAGGTTCCTAACTGACGACGAAGAATTGACAGAGCAGCCATCGAGTGTTAGACAGTTCTAGGTTATTACATGTGGAGGTTGTAGGTCCGATAATTAACACCTCTGTTTTTTTCAGAATTCTTAATATAGGCTTAAACTGTGAATTTATTATTTTTTTCCATTTATTTAGTGCCTTTCAAGTACTTGACTTGGTGAAGTTGTTGAGATATTTTATAAAGCTTTAAAGGAGACAAATATGCACCCCCCAGAGTCTTTAGCTTGCGATAAAAACTGAGCACAATGTGTGATATTATTGAGATCTCTTCTAAACTTTTGAGGAGACAAATGTGAGCGATCCAGCATCTCAAGCTAAGGAGAAAGATCTAAGCACAGTGTGTGATGTTGTGGAGATCTTGTTTGAAACATTGGAAGGAGACAAATATGAGACTACCAGAGTCTTAATTTAGGAGAAAAATCTGAGCACAGTGTGTGATGTTGTTGAGATCTTTTATAAAGCTTTAAAAAAGTTAAATGTGAGAGATCCAGAGTCTCTAGCTAAGGAGAAAAATCTGAGCACAGTGTGTGATGATGATGAGGTCTCTTATAAAACTTTAAAGGAAAACATTGTGAGAGTGTTAGTGTTTTTGTCTCAGGAGACAAGTTTGAGAAGCAGCAGACTCAAGCAAATAATACTAAATGATACTTTTAGTTTCTATAATATTGGTAAAAGTTTAACGTTTCTCCTAAAAGAATTGAAGACATCTTAAGACAAAAGTTTCTATATCTCAATGAGGCATACACTGTAAGAGAATCATTCCTTAGTATACTGAGTGTGAGTAACAACTGCACCCCAGACAGCATGAATTTGAGTCTATGCTAATGGTACTTTCCTGCTCCCATTCCCTTCTCACCTGTCCAATTGTCTTCTGCCTCTACTCCTACTCTCCTGACCATTAAAGGTGAAAACCCCCAATGTAATCAAGAAAAAAATGAAAGAGCAACTTCTGAGGAGTAAAACATTTTATAAGAGTCTTGAATGAGACTACAGCAAGACAATAAAGAGATCTCCCATGTTTCTCACAGTCCGTTCTCATTTTGGACTCCTTTCCCTCAGAACTTTCTCATATCTCTTCTAAGTCACATGAGCTTAGAAAGAGGAAACTCATTAAAATAGATAGAGATTGCAATAAGACAATAAAGAGATATTCTATGTTTCTTCCATCACATTCTCAGTTTTGACTCCTTTTTTTCTTTAAAATATTTCTCATGTCTCATTTCTATTTCTCCTAAGGAATTTTAGAAGAAACATCTGAAATGCGGTTGATACTAAAATGAGAGATATATGAGAATCTCATCTAAGTCTCCTGAGCTTAGGAAAAGCAACCACCGAGCAATACATTTTTCTTCTGGGTATAGTAGTAACAGTAGTAGTAGTGTTAGTATTAGTAGGCTATTAGGCTATTATAGACACTCTGCAAAAGCATCCTAAGCTAAATTTCATACCCCTTGCAGAAAATGCTAAATTAAGAGGGATCATAAAAATTGCATTTTATTTTTATTTAGTACTGTCCTGATTCTAAGCTATTTCACATAGGCCAAATGCGTTCAAATACACTTCATACGCTGAAGCTTGCCGCAAAGCCCCAGCATAATTACCATGAATGTGTCCGGGGGAAATAGTAAGGAGATATTTGAATTATTTACTAATAAACTAGTGTTTTAGTGTCAGTGTCTTTAGACGCGCCTTTAGAGAGAAGTGCTTCAGGGAATAATGAAAGAGTTTTTGTTATCGATTTGATTTGTTTTGTTAAGTAGTAATTTAAAGCTTTCTATAAAAGGACTCATGCCGGTAATTCTGTTAAACTGTCGGACACGTGCTGGGCTCTACCTGGAATGCGATCGCGATTTCTACTGACGGGGATTCTATCCGAACGTGATCCGTATGGAGGGAGAAACCTATAGCTATAGCGCCCAGCTGCACTTAAAGGAACACTCCACTTTTTTTGGAAATAGGCTCATTCTCCAACTCCCCCAGAGTTAATAAGTTGAGTTTTACTGTTTTTGAATCCATTCAGCCGATCTCCGGGTCTGGCGATAGCACTTTTAGCATAGCTTAGCATAGATCATTGAATCTAATTAGACCAGTAGCATCGCGTTCAAAAATGACCAAAGAGTTTCGATATTTGTCCTATTTAAAACATGACTCTTCTGTAGTTATATCGTGTACTAAGACCGGCGGAAAAATGAAAAGTTGCGATTTTCTAGGCCGATTTGGCTAAGAACTATACTCTCATTCCGGCGTAATAATCAAGGAACTTTGCTGCCGTACCATGGCCGCAGCAGGCGCAGTGATATTACGCAGCGCCTGAAAGTAGTCCCCAGCTATATTATAACTAGTTACCTAAAGGGGACTACTTTCAGGCGCTGCATAATATCACTGCGCCTGCTGCAGCCATGTTACGGCAGCAAAGTTCCTTGATTATTATATGAGAGTAGTTCCTAATCATATCAGCCTAGAAAATCGCAACTTTTCATTTTCTGCCGGTCTTGGTACACAATATAACTACAGAAGAGTCAAGTTTTAAATAGGACAAATATCGAAACTCTTTGGTCATTTTTGAACGCGATGCTACTGGTCTAATCGGATTCAATGATCTATGCTAAGCTATGCTAAAAGTGCTATCGCCAGACCCGGAGATCGGCTGAATGGATTCAAAAACGGTAAAACTCACCTTATTAACTCTGGGGGAGTTGGAGAATGAGCATATTTCCAAAAAAAGTGGAGTGTTCCTTTAAAGGGAGTAGCCTCATACATATAGAGGACAGTGCAAAGGGGAGTAATAAAATAACTAGCTGCATTCTGATTACGTTTATGTCACTGATCAGGCTTTTATAGGCCTATGTAGTTTGGGGTAACAAAGGGTTTTATAGGTTTGACTGAAATAATATTGCAATAACTGACACAACAACAACAAAACAATAAAAGTCAAAAAGTAGCCATTGATAATATCTAAACATGTATCCACATTCAAATGTAATAAAATTAATTTATGTGTGATGACAATTTCTTAGCAACTAGGGATTGTTACACAGAGCTATATACAGGCATCCATTGGCTATAATGGTATCACAGATAATAAATTGTGCAAAATGTTTTATCTTAACAGTCAATTTACAAATAGGCCTAATGCGTTCAGAATTGTGAAACTCACAATGTGCTGAATTTCCACAAATTAGTGTCGTTACTATGACAACCAAACTGATGTCTGAGAAATAAATTAGTGTGTGAGTGTGTGTGTGTGTGTGTGTGTGTGTGTGTGTGTGCACTAATAGGGATTTCGCCTAGGGCGTCAAAATGGCTAGAAACCCTTAATAACACTTACTGCACCTTTAAATCCATTGTGGTTAAGAGTCAACGTCACTGCTGTAGAAAAGAAAAAAAAATCTGTACGAGATAAATGCTGCTTTTATTGAGCTGTTTTATAACAGTATGACCTTCCCGCCAAACACGCCAAAGCAAATAGCAGTGCTGTTAAAGGACGGTTCTGAAAAGAAGCGGACGCATTTCGAGGTGTCTTGTTCTACAAAACGTAAGTGAAAAAGCCCGTTTACAATTAACAGTAACTCTTTGAGTATGTACGCTGTAATTTATTTATTTAAAGTTGTTGAATAGCAATGAATCGAACATTGTATTTTAATTTAGTTTATTCGGTGTTCTCTGATTATTTTCAGTGTTTATCCGCAATGACAAAGATATAATAATATATTAAGATATTAATACAGAAAATTGATAATCCAGGGCTGCCAACTCTCAAACGTTCCGCGTGAGACAGTCAGAATTCACTCAATGCTAAACGACACGTAGACACGATGTAAATAAGATATTGCAGTTTAGATTATAACGGAACATTGTGAGATTGCAATAAATTGAAGTGAGTGACAGCTTTTTAGTGATTATATAGAAGCGCTATTTGCTCACTTTCTGGGCTGTAAACAATTCAGAATTTGAATAAAAGTTGCTTTATGTGCTGCTAACAGGACCCACGTACACACCTGTATGCAGCAAAGTTTTAGGAGTGACTAAAAAAGAGAACGGAAGAGATAAAGGAAAGTCCGTCTACTGTATTGGTTTAGACCAGACGCTATAACAAGAGAAAGGTAAACAGAAAAACACAACATATGTTACGTGATCCTTACGTTATAAATATGAGAGTTTTTTTTTAAACTAAATTGAAATACTTGCCTGCAGGATCGGCTAAGCAATAACCCTGACTGCAAAGCTATTTCGAAAGTGAATCCTGTATTTATGTGAGGGATGTGGGATATGTCACTCCTGAAACTTTGCTGCATGTAGGCTACAGGCCGTGGGTACTGTAAGCAGCAAGTAAAACAACTTTTATTTAAGGCAGCGGCTATTTGTAAATAGTGTAAATAGCGATAGATTTTATTTACACTTAATGCGCATAGCATATTTTCTTAGCAAGAGATGCTATTTGCACTAAGTGCAAATAGCAATGTATTCTATACACTAAGTGAAAATAGCAGTATTTTTAACGATATGCTATTACAGATTTTATATAGACTATGTTAAAATAGCAAGATTTTCTGCTATTTATACTACTTACTGCAAATAGTGGCAATTATCTGCACCTCAGTATTGTAGTACATTATAAAACATTACCCAATAATAACTTACTAAGTGTAAATTATAGTTTTAATTCAAATTACCCTGTCAACACGTGAGATCACACCATTCTCATAGGGTGATCCTCACAGTGTGAGTAATATGTGAGATCATTGCGAATTCAAAATGTTGAGCAGGTTGAGAAGAGGCAGTTCAAATATCAGTCGCTGGGGGACATTCTACTTCCTGTTTCTCAACACTATCACAGAGATATCACAGTGCTCTCACATGATCAGCTCATGAGTGCACGCCCAGCAAACAGATTTCTGTTACAGGAACCTTCTCCAAATATACAACTGACTTCCAGACACAGCCTTAGATTAAATCAACTGAAATAAAAGAATACATTAAATCTCTCATGATCTCAGCAGAGAATGATTAAACAACTCCACAAACAGCATCACCTGCTCCACTCATTACTAACCAGACTGACTTTATTTCTGATATCTACAAAAGCGCTTATTGAGAATTAGATGTTTTTGTAACCATCAACGTGATTAGTGTTTGCTTTAGTTGGGCTCTTGACCCTTGACTTTATAACATTATATTTTTGGGGGCTGCTGTAACTGTGTTTGTAAAGCACATTTGTTATGGCAAGTAACACCAAAAAGACACTGCAACCAGGTGATATTGGTTTGTTGTTGTTGTTGTTGTTGATGATAACAACAAAATCATCAACTAGATTCAGTATGCAGTCTTTGTAAAGTGTTATTAATCTGAGTGTTTTAATTATAACAGCTTTTTGATTATACAGTATAGGGTCAAACACTGTAATAATTTATGAATGATTTTAAAAGCATAAGTCACAAACATTTTGAACTATGGTGTCATTTAAAAACAAAGAGAGACATCAAGAATCAGTGTATGAATCTCAACAATGGTGACAATCAAAAGCTTCATGCTGCAATGCATGCTGGGTATCGTCTCTGTGCAGTGAGTGCACTTTGACCTTACATTGTAACCATAGTATGAGCTCACAGTGAGGGCGCTGTGAGGTTACACTTTTAGCTCACTGTTCTTAATTCTTCTACCATATTTCTCCTTTGTTCTCCTTATCTTCTGCAACTTCTTCTGTAGGATGCTTCCCCATGATATATAAGTGTACTATTCAGATTACTATGTCCTATTCTTAATCTCGTCATTGCTATTTGTTCTCTCCTAGTCCCTCCCCAATTCCTCACAGAAACAACTTTATTTTGAATGGTATGTCTTCCTTTTGCTTCCCTATCCCACTGACATTGCCATTCTCGCATGGCTTCTTTCCAGACTATACTTTTTCCTTCAGATTTTGACTTGTTCTTCAGAAGAACTCCCACCCCTTAAAAGGCCCCATTCAAAAAGCACACATAACACAGGAACAGAACATATATGCGCTTATATCACACCTGAACAGAACATATACACTTGCTACATCACTATTATTATTATTTTATTTTTCTTTTGGCACAGATGCAAAAAGCCAAAGTTAGAAAAATCAGAACAGATACCCTCACTTCTAATTTACCTGAAGAGCGAAGAGAACAGCTCTGTGCCTCACTAGGGAATGTGGAGCTGACTCTTCTCTATAAAGCTTCAGTTCATGGATATCAAGCTTCTGCCTTCCACCAGAGATGTGACAATCAGGGTCCCACTTTACTTGTAGCCTACAACCGATCAGGCTACATCTTTGGTGGATACACTAGTGTAGATTATGCTCGAAGTGGCCGGGAAATTACAGATGAGGAAGCTTTCCTGTTCAGTTTTACAAGTGGAACTTCTAGCTACATCAAAGTTAACAGTGGCTATAACGCACGTTATGATGACGCTAAATGGCCCAATTTTGGACAACAGCTGTACTTTTGCAACAACAACCAACCAGTTGTGTATCATCAAGGAGGGAATGCATTCAACATTAATACCTCATTAATGTATGGCAATGACACTCAGCTGAATGAATGCGAGGTGTATAAAGTGGAACAGGGTAAGTCAATCATCAGCTTTATTACCACTTCATGTATTTTACACACAAAATCATGTGCATATTAATTTCTGTTTCTTTCAAATAATGAATTAGTGTCATTATAATATTATAATATTGTATCTTTGTTCAACAATTCCCAGAGCCTGAAGTTAGAGTTGAGGAGAAACCATGGAGGAATGTTCTATGGACACCTGAGTATGTTTCTACTTTATCTCTCTTTTGCTAATTTTCTCTGCTAATCTGATGTAATAAAACTGATCTGTGTGGTAGACGAAGAGCAGAGCTCATGGAAATGATCAAGAATCATAAACCCCTGATGCCTTCTGTGAGTCGGGTCAGAATCCTAATGATCGGTCCTGTAGGTGCTGGAAAATCCAGTTTCTTCAACTCCATCAACTCCATCTTCACTGGTCATGTGACCAACAAAGCCATGTCAGGATCTGCAGGCACTAGTCTAACCGTACAGGTACAGCTTCAGCTTCAACAGGACTTCAGGACTGGCTTCAGTTTGGAATATAAAACAGTTGTTCAACAAAGATTCCTGTTTATTGGTAGTTTCGCACATATCCAGTGAATGATGGTCGTGGAGGAAAGCCGTTGCCATTTGTGTTGTGTGACACCATGGGACTCGAGGAGCAATCAGGTGCAGGACTGGATATTGAGGACATCAACAGCATTCTTCAAGGTCACGTACCAGACCGCTATAAAGTAAGTCCATAGGTTCATGATTTTGGGCTTGCAAATGTATATTTATTAGTAAAATTGATCTTTAATTTTAATTATTCTCAATTCAGTTCAACCCCATGGCGCCGTTTCAACCTGACAAGCAAAAGGCCTCCAGACCTGCATCTCTACAGGAGAAGATCCACTGTGTGGTGTACATGATAGACGCCACCAAAATCTCCCTCATGTCTGACAAATTACAGGAAAAACTTGCTTCTATACGCAGAAAAGTGAACTCACTGGGTGAGTGAACATATTTAGTCCAATCTTGTGATTAATATAAAGTAGGTTGTACATGTGACGTACCTTAAAACGTACCTAAACAATTTCAGGCATTGCTCAGATGGTCTTGTTGACCAAAGTAGATGAAGCATGTCCTCTAGTGGAGGAAAATCTTCAAAGCCTTTACGTCAGTTCCTACATCAAATCAAAGGTGAGACGCGGTCACATGATCACATGGTCTGTTGCTACAGGACTCAGAGTGAGTGAGATGTTGTTTTGTGTCTGCAGGTTCAGGAGGTGAGCTCTCGGTTGGGTGTGCCGGTGTCTTGTGTGTTACCGGTGAAGAACTACAGTCAGGAGCTGGAGCTGGAGCTCAACTGTGACATCCTGCTGCTCACCGCTCTACAGCAGATGCTTCGCTTTGCAGACGACTATTTTGATGATATTCTTCCTGTGGAGGGCAACCCTAAATTTTTATTTGGGGCTCCTGTGACTTTATGCTCTGTAAGAGGCCTATAAAGTTTGACTATTTTGTACATTTATTTTGACAATGTCAACTCTGAAAATATAATCAATATTTGCTAAACATAAAATAAACAAATGAAGATCTGCGACCCACCTTAATTTTAACATAATAGTGGGTGTGATTTATAAATTGATTGTGTGTTGATAAGTGTCATCCGTTTCCAGTTATTTTAGCTGTACACAATAATAGCCTGTATATTGTCAGTCTTGTCCTGTGTTTCCCCTCCTCTCGTGCCTTTATTTGGTTTGTTCCTCTTCCTGTGATTATTAGTTGATTAGTCTCCTTCCATGTTTGATTGTTCCCCACCTGTTTCAGTTCTCCTCGTCTGATTTCCTTGTGTTTATAAGCCCTGTGTTTCCCTGTCTCCACGTTGGTTGTTAATTGTCTTATTGTCGTTTGGTGTCCTGCTTTCCTGCTCAAAGTCTGTGTTTGTAGCAACTCCTGGTCCCTGCGTTTCCCTGGCTCCAGCAGGATCATGACATATATATATATATATATATATATCACAATTCTGTATGCATCAAAGTTAACAGTGGATTGATGATGCCAACAGATGTGCTTTTGCTATAAAAATCAACCACTTGTGCAATCAGTATGTATGTAATGTACATCAGTATAATGCATTCAATTTTATTCCTGCAGCACTATAAGAATGACACTCGGCTGAGTGATTATTAGTTGTACAATGTGGAGCAAAGTAAGTCATTCATTAGAAAAATATAGTTATGTACAATAAAATTGTTATAAACCCCAGTTCCTTTCAATAATTGTTTACATTACTCAAGCAGTTGCTGTTGTATTTGCTTGTTACATTCCTGTGCCATGATTAGGATTAAAGTCACTAGAATGACATAAATAAGCATTAAAATGCGCTTCTTTAAAAATAAAAGGACAATTTTTGATTCTTTGCCTCAAGTTACTTTCAAAATCATGCAAGATTAAAATAAAAATGATCAATTTATTAAACACATTTCTATGACTAAACAATTACCTTTATTACTTTTACATAGAAAATATATTTAATAACCTAATTTAAAGTTCCTAAATCATTACAAAATATTTTTATTTAATCATTTGTTTTCAACAGAACACATTCTTTGGAACCACCGAATAATAGCATTTAAGGCCATGTCGTTGTTTATTTGCCTGAATGCTAAAATCGTATATTTTTATACTTACTAACTTCGCAGAATCACATAAACTGGAAGAAAGTGCTGAAATGGCGCCGTAGGCTGCAACGTGTGAGATACAGCTTTAACGTTACATTTTAACAAACGATTGCGTTACAGTGATGAAAAACAAAAAGAACACAATTCCGTACTTTATTTTATTTATTATTATTTGGTACTTGGCACTTTTCAGTTTAATCTCCGGCTAACTATAAGAATACAGGCTAAATGCTGACATTAGTTATTAGGTATCTTAAACTAAAAATGATATTTTACAGTAGGGGGAGCATGGGGTAAGTTGAGCCAGTAGGTAAGTTAAAGTTTACTTTCACATGACCTGATGTATTTTGGAACCACTCCTAATTTCTGTCTGACTGTGAAAAGCAAAATCACATGGGAGGAGTAGAAGGCACCCATTTACAATTTTGGTTTGTCAAAGTAAAACTTCAGGACAACAGATGTATCAACAGATATATCAAAACAAATTTATCCAAATCTCAAAATATGATGCATATAAAGTTAGGTGAGGAGCATATAAAACCATGCAAATTTAGCTAAATATTGGCCTGAATTGGTGCTTGCTAGTTTTTTCCAAATGGTATGGGGCAAAGTGAGCCAAATGCTGTGGGGTAAATTGAACCAGTATTTTACCTGCTCTGAAGTATAAACTGGTATTTTAATGTGATATTACGCAACTGGTTTAGTTTATCATATGTATACATATTATTTGAAGTTTATTTGATAAGGACAGTGTACAAGTGCACCAAATCCATCTCTGATAAGAAGCAGAAGATGCTTTTCATCACATTATAATCATATATATCTTTCCACCTGTAGTTCCTAATGGTCTGTTCGACGACATTGCAGAAAAGCTGCCATGCCAAGAATCTAATCTCAAACAATTAAAGACTGAAGTTTAAACTTCATTTGGTTGGTTTTATGTTTTTTTAAGTTGGCTTTAAGAAAAGAAATATGATTGTTTGTAAAAGGAAATTTGATTATTAAATGTGTTTTTAAAATAGGTAAATTATGTTTAAAATTGTACTTGGTTTAAATTAGATTCACCCAGATGGTGCATCTTAGCCACTGACTCGGGTCAGCTTACCCCTAACCTGGGGCAAATTGAGCCACAGGAACACTTTTTTTAAATAAGAAGCCATATTTTTAGAACCCTTTGTCATAGATACATTCTGGTAATTTAAAATGATAGGAAACATCCTGAAATTATCTTATACTTTCATTGTACTTCTGCCTCAATTTTTCTGCCTTATTTTGAGGACCACAAATGGCTCATCTTACCCCACTCTCCTCTATTTATTAATTTTTGATTTTCATTTATTAATAATCCATTCAGGATTTAAAAAAAGGATGTAATATTTTCTTTATATTATTGTCTTATATAATACATGTGTTTTTGTTAAAAGCATGAATTCACATTAACAGAAGAGAAAAGAAAGCAGCTCTATGACCTGCTGGGGAACCTGGAACTGTCTCTTCTCTACAAAGCTTCAGTTCATGGATATCAAGCTACTGTCTTCCAACAGAGATGTGACCGTCAGGGTCCCACCTTAGTTGTAGCCTTCAACCATTCAGGCTACGTCTTTGGTGGATACACTAGTGTAGATTATGCTCAGAGTGAGTGAGATGTTGTTTTGTGTCTGCAGGTTCAGGAGGTGAGCTCTCGGTTGGGTGTGCCGCTGTCTTGTGTGTTACCGGTGAAGAACTACAGTCAGGAGCTGGAGCTGGAGCTCAACTGTGACGTCCTGCTGCTCACCGCTCTACAGCAGATGCTCAACTTTGCAGATGACTATCTATCTGGATGATATTCGTCCTGTGGAGGGCAACGCAAAATAATATTTTTTTTTCTCAGTTCTTGCGGCTGAGGCCAGATTCAGAAAAGGCCAAATCAAAAACTCTTCGAAACATTTACTACATAATTTACTCATCCACTGGTCATTCTCTGTCATTTGCATTTATGCGGAAATATTCAGTAGCCTACTTTTATATTTTTGGTCAAGAATTTCTTTGAAAAACATTTACTTATAGTATAATTTTTTTTTAAACTTTCACTCAATTTGTATAACTTTTTTGTGCTTCTATACAATATTAAAGGATTGTGAATTCTTCACTTTTGTTGTGATTTTCAGGCTACTGTCACTTTATGCTCTGTTTGACTATTTTGAAAAATGCTTTGGTAATGTCTATTATATATTTTGACACAAAAAATGTAGCACTGTTTCTGCTACATTGGAAGATATAATGTGAAATGTATATGAAATAATATATTTTGATATATGGGACTCTAGTTCTTATATTTTCCAATGTTCTGCAATATATGAACCATGTCCATATATTGATACATACAAAATATATATTTAGCAATAAGACAGAAACAATACAGTAGCCTACTACATAGCTTTATTGAAACACTCATTCCTTTTTATTAACACATGGGCTAACATACAAAATTAAATGTCTCAAAAATACATTCCAAATATGCCTACAAAGGTCCCCGATTCTATACAGATTCAGGCAAATTAACGTCCATATTTAATCATTCAGCAGACACTTTTATCCAAAGCGACTTAAATGGGGACAATAGCAATCAAACTAACAAAAGAGCAATAATATGCAGGTCCTGTGATAAGTCTCGGTTAGCCTAATGCAGTACATGTAGCAAGTAAGTATATATCATTATAAATCATTATAAAAGTAACCAGGGAAAGACACTACGTGGAATAAATTATTATTTTTAATTTAAACATTGTTCACTAATACGAAACACCAATTTAAAAATAGAGCTGTTGTAATTATTATCATTATTGTTGTCATAATTTTTAATTTTATTTAACAGAACAACAGTAATATTACAATAGCCTTCTTCTGCCCCCAGCTTGCGTTTCTATACAGTGCTTCGGCAGCGAGCTAAACAAAGCCCTCAGTAAAGGTCGTAGACAGTTTGTGTTTTAGATGCTCTTTACTGTAGACCAACTTGTGAAACTGTAACAAAGTAACAAAAACAGTGTAAAGATATTTATCTAACAGAAGCACTGTTACTTCACACAGCACTATACTCAAAAACACACTCAAGTGCTTAAATCATACATTTAAACAAAATGTAAACATAGTCATGTTATTATAACTAAGCGAATACAATCTATTATCAAGGTTTTAATCTTTGAATGGTGTTTCTAACATGGTATATGTAGTTCTCAAAAATATACAACGAAGCAAAATACCTAATCATATCGATGTATAACTGTATAAATAATTATTCAAACTTACAGATTTTTGCGTTCTCAAGGGTAAAACATGTAGGAAGGACGCGGATGCACAAACATACTCTGCACCATGTGCTCTGAAATCCCACAATGGCTGATGTAATTGCTAAGAATATAAGAGTTCTCGGAATGGCCACTAGGTGACGGCATTCAACAACAACCTAAACATAAGGCCAGGATAAGCCTACTAACATTTATGAATGTTGATGGAGCTTTTATTTTGACGGAAACTCGCAGGAAGTCCTCAGTGCTTCTTTTTGTTGACAGCAGCAGATTTATAAATTATTCTCATTACTAATTTGGGAAGATGCACGTATCACATTGTCACATGCCTTGTAAAAATTAATAAAAGTGTTACTGAGCAAGCCAAGAGTAACACAGTTTCAGCGCAGATTTCCCTCGCGGTTTGGACTTTGAACCCTGGCTAATCTGACTTCATATTTGGCGCGCTCAGCCAAGCGAATTTACGGACCCGTCGAGTACCAGGCTTGGAGACAGCGTCGCGAGCTCCTGCAGCGCTGTTTGAATGCAATTCATGCGTGTATTAGAAAACATAACGTTCTGCAGTGTATTTAATTCTTTAAGACCATTTCGCGATTTTAATCATCATATAGTAACCAGGAACAACCACCTCTTCCTCTTCTCACGGAAGACATGCGATGCAGTGCTAAGTCTCTCGCTGTCGTTGCTTGTAATGCTTTTTGCGTCTTTCTCGGACAGTTTTAAATGCTTCCACACTGGTGAAGTGTTTGCTGCATTAGTGCGCGCCTCTTATTTGTTTGTGTCATTGTTCGGTAAAATTTATTCTTTTTGCTTATTTCGGCTGCCGAACAATCGGTGCATCCGTCATAACGTCGCTAACGTTATAATTGATATTGCGATATGAC
This sequence comes from Acrossocheilus fasciatus, assembly GCA_036784905.1. Lineage (NCBI taxonomy): Eukaryota > Metazoa > Chordata > Actinopteri > Cypriniformes > Cyprinidae > Acrossocheilus > Acrossocheilus fasciatus. The sequence goes on along the minus strand of CM071959.1, from coordinate 16,914,126 downwards.
ACTTTTTTTTGTAATGTAAAAAATTATACCGCATATGGTGGACGGTGTGATACACCTTAGTAGCTACACGTGAAAATGCATTACAAGGATACACACACACACAGAAATGAAAATTGGATATATTTTAGAGTAGTAAATGTGCAACTTGTATAGCAGTAAAGATTTACTATCCTCTGAAAATAACTCCACATACAGCCATTATTGTCAAAATAGCTGGCAACAAATGTGAGTACACCCTAAGTGATAAGTGCTGTCATTTAACCATGCAAAGCCACATGTCCGATTCATCATGTTCATGTTTTTGTCTGCTAGACAGGACTATACAAATTTGTGTATCTTGTATTAGAGCAATTTGGTGCTTTGAGTACAATTCTCTCATACTGACCACTGGATGTTCAACATGGCACCTCATGGCAAAGAACTCTCTGAGGATTTGAGAATTAGAATTGTTGCTCTCCACAAAGATGACCTAGAAGTTCGGTAATGCCCTGAAACAGTACAGTGGCCAGTGGCATACAGAGGTTTTCCAAGATGGGTTTCACTCGGAACAGGCCTCACAAGGGTCGATCAAAGAAGTTGAGTCCTCGTGCTGTGCGTCAGATGCAGAAGCTGGCTTCAAAAAACAGACACATGAGTGCTGCCAGCATTGCTTTAGAGGTTGCAGAGGCGGAAGGTCAGCTTGTCAGTGCTCAGACAATACGCCGCATACTGCAACAAGTCAGTTTGCATGGCCGTCGTCCCAGAAGGAAGCCTCTTCTGAAGCTGGCTGACAAAAAAGCCTGCAAACAGTTTGCTGAAGACAACTTGTCCAGGAACATAAATTACTGGAACCATGTCCTGTGGTCTGATGAGTCTAAGATAAACTTGTTTAGCTCAGATGGTGTCCAGCATGTGTGGTGATGCCCAGGTGAGGAGTACCAAGAAAATTGTGTCTTGCCTCCAGTCAAGCATGGTGGTGGTAGCTTCATGGTCTGGGGCTGCATGAGTGCTGCTGGTGCTGAGGAGCTGCGGTTCATTGAGGGAAACATATGCTGCGTCCCAATGTGCCTACCTATACTACGCCCTTAAAGTATGTACTCTTTTGGTGAAGTAAAAGTACACACTTTTGAATGTGTAGTAGAAGAGTAGGCAAGCTTTGAGACATACTATCACGTCACAAAACTGCGTCTTTTCATATAGCATTTGTTACACTGCACCCTGTCACTGTAAACTGGCCTGTCAATCAACTTGTCACAGTTAACATCCTCCACATTTCATTTAACTTCCTACTGTATTGGAGAAAAAAGAAGTGATCTTCCAGTCGCAGGTCTTTCATGCAGAGAACTCTGCTCAGATTTTCTGCATAACGATGCATTTAAAAGTTAATGACAAAATGGATGTTTATAAAAGTTCACATTGCCGTTGCAGATGAAATATAACACGGATAATAATAAATAAATAGTTTTTACCAGTTTAAATGTTGATTATTAGTAACTCAGACCCCTTTTTGTAAATCTCTCTACATAAAGGTCGATCGCGCGCATCTGCCACGTTTGTAGTTTTTCTAATGCTTTTTATTCGTGTTTGTAGTTCTGGACAGAATCCTTTGCCAAAAGCAATGGATTGTGGGCAATTTTAGCCATTAGAGTGTGCTCGGATCCACACTTCAAAAATCGACCTGAAGTAGTAGACCATCCGGGGACTTTTGGCATACTCTTTTCAACATACTATGCTTTGGGACACACTTATTGTAGTCTCACATACTATTTAGGATGGATAGTATGAACATTGGGACGCAGGGATAGATTCCAACATCTACTGTGACATTCTGAAGCAGAACATAATCCCCTCCCTTCAGAAACTGGGCCGAACGGCAGTTTTCCAACATAATAACGACCCCAAAACACACCACCAAAATGACAACTGCCTTGCTGATGAAGCTGAAGGTGAAGGTGATGGAGTGGCCAAGTATGTCTCCAGACCTGAACCCATACTGAGCACCTGTGGGGCATCCTCAAGCGGAAGGTGGAGAAGCACCATGTGTCTAACATCCAACAGCTCCGGGATGTCATTATGGAGGAGTGGAAGAGGATGCCAGCAACAACCTGCGCAGCTCTGGTGAACTCCATGCCCAGGAGGATTAAAGCAGTGCTAGATAACAATGATGCCCACACAGTTTTGGCATGTTCACTTAGGGTGTACTCATTTTTGTTGCCAGTTATTTAGACTATAATGGCTGTATGTTGAGTTATTTTTAGAGGACAGTAAATGTATACTGCTATACAAGCTGCACATTGACTACTCTAAAATATATCCAATTTTCATTTCTATAGTATTGTCCCTTGAGAAGATATACTAAAATGGTTGCTGAAATGTGAGGGGTGTACTCACTTTTGTGAGATACTGTGTGTGACATTATACTGCATATATGTTAAATTATATGTGTAGCCACTATTTATATATTTACAAATATAAAATTCCATATATGAAAATATATTAAAATAAATATTTACCTTGAATTGTGCTATTCCCATATAAATGTGACTATATGAGCACCATATATGTTAACATATATTCCCCAATATATGGAAAGCAGCAATTCCTTTTGTATTATTCAGTATATTATAATATATTACCACAATGTATTATTCTATATGATTAGCCTACCAATAGGCTATACTGAAAATTCTTAAATATATTGACCGTTCATATATAATAACCCAGGTGAAAAAGACGTAGTATTAAATGTATTAAAAATATACTTGAAATTCAAGTAGTATGTTTATAATACATTTGTTTTCCAACATGCTTATTTGAAGTGCATTAAAAATATATTGAATTGCATTTTAATATAGTATACTAGAAGTACTTCTGTATTAAATATATGCTTAGTTATACTTCTAAGAAATATGCTAAACACAAGCATATTTTTAATGTATTTATAAAAAAGTATACTAGAAATACGTTGGTAATAAATATATGCTTATTTACACTTTTAAGGAATATGCTAAACACAAGCACACTATTACTATATTTCTAAAAAGTATAATAGAAATACTATGTTAATAAATATATTCTTAGTTACACTTTTAAGGAATATACTAAACACAAGCATACTTTTAGTGACGTTTTAGTGTATTTACAGAAAACATAGGCTATGTTACTCTTACTTAAAGTATATTTTATGTGTACTTTGTGTAAGAACATAAAATGCTTACACTTTTAGTAGGTTTTTAATGTACTTTATATTGCAGTAGGCCTACACATGGTTATATTTTAAATAGCCTATTTATGTATTTATAATTTTAATATTTGGAAAAGTACGATATTTTGAAAAACATTTTTAACATTTACAATGTACAAACCTTTGTCAAATATTATTAACCATTGCAATATTTAAAATATGTTGTTTAATATGGGTTATGCTACTTTGGTTGATTAGGCTGTTGTTCAGTATGATACATTAATTATTATAAGCTAGGTGTTTATAAATTTGCTCAAGCTTGATGCCTTTATTTTCTAATATATATTTCTGAAATTCCCACAAGGATTTCAACATCATATCTTATATATGTTTTTTTTTTTCAGAAAATTGCATTGTAATTTATTTATTCATTGATGTAAAATTCTTAACTTTTCAGTAATACAGGTATAACTGAAATGTTCTACAAATGGATAAGATAGCTTTTCCATAGCATTTGTCTTTTTTATTATTATTATAATGTTTTTTGTATAATGTTTTAAAATGTACTTGAATATGTTTGTAGTAATACAAATATACTATAAACATACTTGTATTTCATATACATTTTTAATACATTTAATAGTATGTTTTTTGTTTTTCACCAAAGTGTATATGCTGCTGTACTTTTTTTTAATGTACTTATGAATGTATGAATTTGAATAATGTACTTATGAATACTGTATGAATATTTGTAATGTACACAATATGTAATACATTAAAGTTTTCTACATATCAAAGTGTACGTGTGTGTATATACTGAAAAATATAAAACTAATAAATATAATATAATATATTAGTAGTGTAATGCTAATGCATTTCTAATGAGCTGAAATACAATTGAAATGTAATTGAAGCACATTAAAACGATGCTTCAAATATATTCTACCTGTAGTTCATGAAGTATTAAAAGTACATTTTAAATGTATTTTAAGGAATACACTTAAATTGCACTAAATATACTTAAAGTGGTTCCAATTTACAAATAGATTAAAATTGAACTTAAACATATCTTGAAACACACTTAATATACTTAAAGTTGTTTCAAAATAATACATTTAATATGCACTTAGTATAGTATAATATAAATATATTAAGTGTGTCTGAAAAAGCACAATTTAAATATATTTCTTTTTCACCTGGGAAAATATGTTTTCTTTCCGTAAGGGACAGTCCGTTATGTATTCTTTTCAAGTCGTAGTTTCAAAACTATACTGTGTGAACAGGTCAACGACAAGCTTCAAACAGCTACAACATAAGAATATCATCGAGAAGAGTTTCATTTTTCGAGGCTGTTTTGTTTGATCGCAAGTAAGAGAGGAGCTACGCGTTCAGCTGTGGATGTAAGATACTAAAGCAGCGTTTCTTTATTTGTTCAGAGAGAAAAGAGAATGCAAAAGGCAAAGGTAAGATACGTAGTCGAAATTTATCGAAATTTACGATATTTATATACCATAAATAAGATTATTTAGGCTATTTGAGCAGATTTTGCTTTCAGTTTCGATTCCGACTGATCAGTATCGGTTCGTATAGGTCTTTCAGAAAACAAGTCATCTGACTGCTCATGTCCATGTGTGTCTGTTACACAGAATTCAAATCATATACAGCCTATCCTTTTTTTTTTTGTTTAGAAGTATTCAGCTTTCGCTGCATCCAGCACTCGCAATGCTCCACTCACTTCTAATTTAAAAGAAGAGCAAAGAAAGCAGCTCCGTGCTTTGCTGGGGAACCTGGAACTGACTCTACTCTACAAAGCTTCATTCCATGGATATCAAGCTTCTGATTTCCACCAGAGATGTGACCGTCAGGGTCCCACTTTACTTGTAGCCTACAACCGATCAGGCTACATCTTTGGTGGATACACTAGTGTAGATTATGCTCAAAGTGAGGAGCATATTATAGATAATCAGGCTTTCCTGTTCAGTGTTCATGATGGAGCTCCTCTCTGCATCAGAGTTAAAATTGGATGTAATGCACGTTATGATGACGCTGGAGTGCCCAACTTTGGCCAACAGTTGTACTTTTGCTACAACAACCATCCACTTGTGCAAAATGTATATCAGTATGATAAACCATTCAATTTTAGTCCTGCCACACTATATGGAAATGACACTTGGCTGAGTGAGTGCGAAGTGTACAAAGTGGAACAGAGTAAGTCAACTATCGGAAAAATATAGTTATGTTCTGTAAATTCATATTATAACTCCAGTGTCTTTCACAGTAATTACTAATGTAATATCAATTGTTTACTCAAACAGGAAGTACTCTGTCAGAGCCTCAGGTCCGTGCAGAGAAGCCGTGGAGGAATGTTCTGTGGACACCTGAGTATGTTTTCTGTTGCTGAATTCATTCAGTAATAAGATACAGTTTAAGTTTGATTAAGTTTAAGTTACTCTTTTGTAGTCGGAGAGCAGAGCTCATGGAAATGATCAGGAATTATAAACCCCTGGTGACGTCTGTGAGTCGAGTCCGGATCCTAATGATCGGTCCTGTAGGTGCTGGAAAATCCAGTTTCTTCAACTCCATCAACTCCATCTTCACTGGTCATGTGACCAGCAAAGCCATTTCGGGATTTGTAGGCACTAGTCTCACCACACAGGTACAGACTCAATAACAATCCTACAAAAGTTCAAGAAACATCTCTTGATGACTTCAGGTCTTGATGTGATTCTCTTCTTGGTTGGTAGTTTCGCATATATCCAGTGAAAGACGGTCGTGAGGGAAAGCTGTTGCCATTTGTGTTGTGTGACACCATGGGACTCGAGGAGCAATCAGGTGCAGGACTGGATATTGAGGACATCAGCAGCGTTCTTCAAGGTCACGTACCAGACCGCTATAAAGTAAGTCACTCATCTCCAAAATAAATGAAGGCTGAAATATAAACTGAAGATTCTGATTAAAGTTGGTTTTTATATACGTTATCTTAAATCCTCTTGATTCAGTTTAACCCCACGGTACCATTTCATGCTGACGAGCAAAAGGCCTCCAGACCTGTATTTCTACAGAAGATCCACTGTGTGGTGTACGTGATAGATACCACCAAAATCTCCCTCATGTCTGACAAACTAGAGGAGAAACTTGCTTCCATACGCAGAAAAGTGAACTCACTGGGTGAGTGAGCTGTTATATCAAAAAATAATTATAATCTATTGACGAACCAACTCTTGTCTTACGGCGAATGTCCTTTACTAGCTAAAAGCTTTTTTTTTTTTTTTTTACAATTTCAGGCATTCCACAGATGGTCTTGATGACAAAAGTAGATGAAGCATGTCCTTTAGTGGAGAAGGACCTTCAAAGCCTTTATGTCAGCTCCTACATCAAGTCAAAGGTGAGAAGCGGTCACATGATCACATGGTCTGTTGCTACAGGACTCAGAGTGAGTGAGATGTTGTTTTGTGTCTGCAGGTACAGGAGGTGAGCTCTCGGTTGGGTGTGCCGCTGTCTTGTGTGTTACTGGTGAAGAACAGTCAGGAGCTGGAGCTCAACTGTGACGTCCTGCTGCTCACCGCTCTACAGCAGATGCTCAACTTTGCAAACGACTATCTGGATGATTGTCCTATGGCAATTTAATAAAGTGTTATAGTACAGTTTTATCTCACTTTGTAGCTGATTTAACATATCTTTGTGTGAAATGTACTATTAATATGCTATATTTTACTATTCAATACTGTTTGTGGGATATATATATATATATATATATATATATATATATACACACACACACACACACACACACATATATATATATCACTACAATAAGACATATAAAAAGTGTTATTCTGTTCTGTTTGTCCATTCTACTTCTTTCAAAATCATACCCATTCAATAAAAGGAAATGCAAACAGATCTTTCTTGCCACTTAAACATGTTGCATTGTTGCTGTGATAGTTGCCTGTTTCATTTCTGTGCCATCAGTGTATGGTTTGATTAAACTTGTCTAGTAGAAGCTGGTTAAGACTACATCCAAGGTGATTGGAGTTCAACAGCAGGGACATGCACAGACATTTTGAGGGTCGGGCTCAAGTGGTAAACGGCACATTTCATATTTATTAAAAAAAAAATCTAAACAAAATGTTACATATATATTTACACAACTCTGACTTACCAATTTATTTTAATTTCCTCACACTCACCCAATTGTTGTTTCATTTTTCAACAGAATCAATCAGTTCACAGAGACCATGGTCTTCTTTAGTATTCACTAATTTTATCACAAGAACAGGCAACAACAAAGGAAACTAAGCTACAATGTGCATGTTTTCTATGCTACTATTTTCAAGTATATATTTAAAATAAGTGACTCAATAAATTGTTTTAATTCTTTTGGTGTTATTGTAATACATTTTTGCTCTAATGGAAAGGAAATTTCCAGAATACACATTAAGGTGTTTGTTTTAAGCCTACTACCATTGTCTGCTTGCTTCTGTATAGATTTGTATAAGTCATTAATAATTGGGGAAGTTCTGTGGTGAACTGCTTTATTTTGTTTATCATTTTCATCTGCAATGCCTTGTGTCAAATGCATGCAAATTAGTGCATTTTAATTACTTACGTTAGCCTGAATGCCCACTTTAGCTTAACTTATTACATGGTAGCTCAATTAGTCATGGATGTTAGCAAGACAAATGAACTGGGCCTATGAAGGAGTGGAATCCTAGGTCCATAATGGCTTTCACAAAAATATTAATTGTTACAGTCAGGGCCAGACACAGAGGTAAGTGATGAATAGAAATGAAGTTTATTGAACAGGTGAGACAAGTGCTAGGTGATCAGGTGATTCTGAGGTGAGTAGACAATCTTGACGAATGTTTCCAAGCAAATGAGGATGATAGTAACAGTTCTTGTCCACAGTGTCGCCGGGGTGACGAGACGAGGGGGATCCACCACAACATACATTTAGCCATTTTGCAGACGCTTTTATCCAAAGCGACTTACAATTGGGGATACATAAAGCGATTCATCTTGAGGAGGCAATCCGACAAACGAAGTGCTTGTAATACCAAGTCTCAGGCGTTGTTTAAATAAGTACAAGCTAGCAGGGGAAGGAATAAATGAGAGGTTTTTTTTTTTTTTTTTTTTTTTTAATGTGTGGGGTGTAGTCAAGTAGTGTCGAAAGAGATGAGTTTTCAGCTGTTGCTTGAAGATTGACAGGGATCCAGCACTCCGAATATGGGTGGGAAGATCATTCCACCAGCCAGGAATGGTGAACGAGAATGTTCTGGAGAGTGATTTTGAGCCTCTTTGTGATGGTACCACGAAACGTCGCTCACTAGCAGATCTCAGACTTCTGGAGGGGATGTAGATTCTTAATAGTGAGTGCATGTAGGCGGGTGCTGAGCCTGTGGTTGTTCTATGAGCAAGCATCAGTGTCTTGAACTTGATGCGAGCTGCGATTGGTAGCCAATGCAATGAGATAAAGAGAGGTGTGACATGGGCTCTTTTGGGTTCCTTGAAGACCAGTCGTGCCGCCGCATTCTGAATCATTTGTAGAGGTTTGACTGTGTTTGATGGAAGTCCAGCCAGAAGAGCATTGCAGTAGTCCAGCCTAGAAATGACAAGGGCCTGGACAAGAAGTTGTGCAGCATGCTCCGTCAGAAAGGGCCTGATCTTTCTGATGTTGTGTAGTGCAAACCTGCAAGCTTGAGCAGTCTTTGCAATGTGGTCTTTGAAGGTCAGCTGGTCAAAGATTACACCAAGATTTCTGACCGAAGTTGATGGGGTAATAGTTGATGAACCTAACTGGATCGTGATGTCATGCTGTAGAGTTGGAGCGGCGGGAAAGACAAGAAGCTCAGACTTTGCCAGGTTGAGCTGAAGGTGATGTTCTTTCACCCATGCCGAAATGTCCGCCAGGCAACCTGAGATCCTTGCAGCTACAGTTGGATCATCTGGTTGAAAGGAGAGATAGAGCTGTGTGTCATCAGCATAGCAGTGGTAGGAGAATCCATGTGCCTGTATGATTGGACCCAGCGATGTAGTGTATGTGGAGAAGAGGAGGGGTCCAAGAACCGATCCCTGAGGAACCCCAGTGACCAGTGTATGTGCTTTGGATACCGCCCCTCCCCAGGCCACCCTGAAAGACCTACCAGTGAGGTAGGATTCAAACCAGCGAAGTGGAATTCCAGTGAAGCCCAGTGATGAGAGGGTGGAGAGGAGTATCTGATGATTGACAGTGTCAAACGCGGCAGATAGGTCCAGCAGAATGAGGACTGATGATTTGGAATCAGCTTTTGCAATTCGCAGGGCTTCAGTGACAGAGAGAAGCGCGTCTCAGTTGAATGTCCACTCCTGAAACCTGACTGTTTAGAGTCCAGTTTGTTGTTCTGTGAAAGGAACAATGAGACCTGGTTGAAGACAACACGTTCAAGTGTTTGCGCTATGAATGGAAGGAGAGAGATAGGTCTATAGTTTTCTATAAGAGAAGTGTTTAATGTGGGTTTTTTGAGCAGTGGGGTTACCCGAGCCTGCTTGAACGCAGTGGGGAAGATGCCTGTGAGGAGGGATGTGTTGATGTGTGTGAGTGCCGGTAAGAGCGTGGGAGAGATTGCTTGCAGAAGGTGTGAGGGGATTGGGTCAAGAGGACATGTTGTAGGATGGTTGGAGAGGAGAAGTTTGGATACTTCAGCCTCCGTCAGGCAGGGGCGTAAATTTCATCTGACAGTAGGGGGGGGGGGGGGGGGGGGGACAATAAACGTAAAATTTCTCAAGAGCAATTCTTGAAGGGGACACAAATAATACAGCCAAAATTGTACTTGTAAGAATAGATGTGTACACAGCATGTGTACATAGCATGGAGACCATGTTTAAATATGAGTTCATGGTTCACCACGCGGTCATATTATAATTATTATTTTGCGTCATCCATAGTATTTTAGGTTTCGTCTGAAACTTTCGCTCTGCCACTTAACATCATAGGTCTACAATATTAGCCTAATATCAGTTCACACACAAGCTTATCGCAGTGTTAGTTGTAGCGGGTGACAAGCTACAGTGTTAGGCTGTGTTCACACGGCGTCTTTTTTGACTAGGAAAGTCGACAAGAGCGCTTTTTTAGTAAAATAAAAAGCTGGCAGCGTTTTGCCTACAAATAGCAGCCGAGGGCGTCTTTTGTTTCTATAACAACAGCTGCAACGGTAGCTAGCGCTGTGTGCTGCAGAAATGTCGGCTTTTGAAGTTAACGGGGGAGGGTGTCGGTTCACAACGGCGTTTGTGGGAGCGCGACATTATACGGGGAAGGAAACTGTATGGTGCTACCAACAATTTTGTCCAGGAGCTCCGGTTGGATGATGCACGGTTTTATACAACTCCTTGTGCTCCGAAACTAGTACGATCTGTCTACTGGCTATCTTCTCCTTTTTTTCTTGTTGTTTTTGTTGTTATGGAAACGACTCGCCACTCGCTTGTCATTGGTCAGCTGTCAAAAAGGCGCTTGACGTGGGGCGTTTTTTTTCAGCAAAGTTAAACTCGAAAAGACGCTCTGAGCTGCAGAAAAAGACGTCGGCGGTGGCGTTTTAAAAAGCGCTCAGGACTTTTTTGAAAACACGGTTTACTCCATAGGATTATGTAAAACAGATGCTGGCAGCTTCAAAAAAGACGCCAAGTGTGAACACGGCCTTACGCTTGTTAACCTTATAATCGCTCATAGAAAATACATCGGACGTCATAATTTTTTTGTCATGACTAATTTATTAATGATGCATCATCTGTATTAAAGAGAAAGAATCATTTCACTCGATGTTTAAAGAGAATAAAATGCCTTGACAGCCTACTTACACATAACTAACTTGCTCTCTCTCACTGGACTCGTGTGTGTGTATCGAAAAAAGGAGGAAAGCAGGCAGTGGACCAAACCACTGTGAGGAAAGGGAGGGGGGGGAATCAAAACACTTCTGAACTCAAAACGTTTTTTGGCGTTTATTTTGTTTTACTAAAATCACAATTATTTTAAGCATATGCCCATTATATTATTTTCAATACACAGAGTCGCTTGTAATGATATTTTTAGGGGGGACAAGCCTCAGATAGGGGGGTCCTGTCCCCCCCGGGATTTACGCCTATGCCGTCAGGGGACAGAAGGAGAAGATTGGAGTTTTAGCAGTGGATGTGGATGGTTGGGGGTCCTGTGTGTGGAGGTGAGAACTGATCGATCTAGTTTTGTCTGTAAAAAAAGTTGCAAAGTCATCGGCAGTAATAGAAGTGGTGGGAGGTGGTGGAGGGGGACAGAGGAGAGAATTAAATGTTCTGAAGAGATTACGCATGTCTGGAGCGCTGTTGATCTTGTTGTGGAAGTGTGAGGATTTGGCAGTGGACAGCAGCAGAGAAAGATGAGAGCAGAGACTGATACCTACTCAGGTCCGACGGGTTGTTTGATTTGCGCCATTTTCTCTCTGCAGCTCTGAGTTTAGTCCGATGTTCACGGAGAACATCGGATAACCAGGGGTTAGAAGGGGCAGCCCGTGCTGACCTAGAGGAGAGAGGACAAATGTCGTCTAGACAAGTTAAGGTAGAGCATAAAGTTTCAGCAGCTGTGTTTACATCCAGAGATGAGAACTGGGTAGGTGAGAGAAAAGAGGCGGATACTACAGAGGAAAGATGGGAAGGAGAAAGGGAGCGTAGGTTTCGTCTAAAAGTAACCGGTAGGTTACTTTACACACCCTGACGATAGTCAATCTGGAAGGAGAGGACAACACAAGGAGGCAGATACAGGAGATAAGGTACACAAGGTAAGTATTCGTAATAGACGGATATCTTTGGAAGTTAGTCCAACAATGTAGGAGTCCACGTTGCCATCAACAAGATTGGACAGAGTGGTGTTGGTTGTGAGGATCTTTATACTGGTGTTGATGAGGATGTGATCGGGTGCAGGTGCGCGTGATTAGTATTCTGGTGATGTGGAACGCTGTGATTGGTGGGGTGTAGGGCCTGACTGATCCGTGACAATTATAATATTTCTTGTGTGATTAATAATTAAGTTATTAACCTCTTAGATTGTTAGTTGATTGAATAAAGTTATTAGTTACCATATATTAGTAGTTAGACATCAAAATATATGTATCTGAATATCTTTATGCCTTGCTCTACAGCAGATGCTCAACTTCGCAGACGACTATCTGGATGATGCTGGTCGAGTGGAGTACGGCTTCCTATAAATCGCTGCTGGTGGAAAATTTTCTTTTGAGACTGTTAATGCTAATGGTTTTTGTTTGAGTGCTAATGAATGATCGTTAACTTTTCCATTGTTAAAAAGGCCCAGCAGAGGTTGTACTTCCTTAGCCAGCTGAGGAAGTTCAACCTGCCACAGGAGCTGCTGAAACAGTTCTACTCCGCCATCATTGTTATCTGTGTTTTTTTTTTTTTGTCCCGTCACTGTCATTCTGTTGCACTGTGGAAGCTTCTGTCACGTAAACAAATTCCTCATATGTGTAAACATACCTGGCAATAAAAGCTCTTTCTGATTCTGATAATTGCATGATGCTCAGTTGTAGTATATTTCTTTGCTTCTATATGCTAACAAGTTTGGACATTTTGTAAAATATAATTGTTAAATTACAGAAAGATATGAGTTATTAAACTGAGCATATGTTAAAGCAAAACATGTTACACAGCCATCTTTGGTCTCCTATTCCTTTATGTGTACAACATTTTTTTTATGAGGGGAAAAGATACTGGGTGAGCCTTTGAATACGTTGTGCAACAAATCAAACAAAATATTACATTGGCTGCGACTAAAGAACTATTAGGACGTGACTCCATGAGAAGAAATTTGTGTTTCCCAGATGTAGACTACTTTGCGATTTTAGTTTCTGTGCGAATCTGCCAAGTCTGTTTTTCTCACACAACCTCATAGCTAGTGTTTTTCGGCAAATTCAGTACTGTCCTCTGAGAAATATAATCCCGTCGGAATGCTGTGACTGCTGGTTGTATCATCCCAAGGCTTCTCCTCATGTTTCTTTCTTTATTTATTTTTTGGCCTACCTGGGGGCAGTTGAATAAACTTAGCTTCATGACAGTGAAGAAGTTTGAACTAGCAGTTAACCAAGGTGTCTTGTATTTTGGATTCAACTAATTGTCTAATCTAAGTTTTTATGTAACCGAATTTGAAAAAAATTTGACTTGCTTTTAGTCTAATCCTTTTATGCCATCCGCCCCTGGGCTACTATTTGCGCACCGATCTTCCGCATGCTGCATCTTTCGCTATGGGTGAATGGTATCCAACGAAAAAATAAAATAATAAAAATGAGAGCTAAATCGCGAAAAATGCCTACATGGTAGGTTACGGAGCTCACTTCTAACGAGATGATGTTCTGAATCAGGTGTTAACAAAGAGAGACATGCAAAATGTGCAGAGCGGGGGTACAAGACTGAAATTGAGAACCGCTGGTCACAGTGTCATACACCGTTAAAAAATAAAAAAAAATCTAAGATTACGAGATTAAAGTCGTAATATTTCGAGAATAAAGTCGAAACTACGAGAATAAAGTCGAAATATTACGAGAATAAAGTCGACATTTTTCGAGAATAAAGTCGAAATGTTACGAGAATAAAGTCGACATTTTTCGAGAATAAAGTCGAAATCTTATGAGAAAGTCGAAATTTTTCGAGAATAAAGTCGAAATATTACGAGAATAAAGTCGAAATGTTACGAGAATAAAGTCGAAATGTTTAGATAATTTAAATCGTAGAAATTAAAGTTATAATATTTTGAGAGTCTAGCCTATATTGCGCATGCAAATTGCCCGCGTTGAGAGCACCGGAAGAAGTTGCCAGACCTCCGGAATTGATTTGAATATTGTTGCGGAGCGACTGCATCATGTTACTGTCAATTTTAAGGACTCGCGGGAACAGCTTAATATGAAGAATATGATATTTATTAACAGACTGAACAGGAACAACTGTTTATCTTAACATCAGCTCACACACTCAATCGACATTCCTTTGGGGGGCGCTGTAGCTCTCTTATTTAACCCTTTTTAATACACTGCAAATAGCTATGTGGAATTATTAGCAGAAATCATACCATGTGTCATACTCGCGGGGACAGTATGCTTGGAAATAATATTTAATGTCTTCCATTGCATTCGTTATTTGTAGTGCACCAGCAACCCAATAGAGCTTGGCAAACTACGTCACGCCGCGTCGGATTCCGCCATTTTTTAGGTCACGCTCAGGAGCACACAGCTTGAACAAATGCAAATCACCACAGAAAAAGCCGACCGTTTTACGTTCATATTTTTTGAAAAACATCTTACATACGCTTAGAATAAAACAGACTAATATGTAGATCTCTTTAAATAATAAAAAATTGCTCTGTTGTTTGTCTGAGAGGCTGCAAATATTCATTACTAATCAGTCTCCTTCACTACAGTGGTACTGATATATGCTAACTGCTAAAACACTTACGACAATTGACCATGGTTTTACTATAGTAAACGTGTAGCGACCGTGTTTTTGGTGTATGTATTACCATTCTTATAACCACAATCTTATTAAATACCATGGATAAACTATGGTTAGAGTAGCAAAACCATGTCTAATTTTGTAAGGGGAGAATACACAACAGCTAGATCTCAAACAGTGGATCATTTTATATCATCATATTGCCTGGTAAAACTGCTCAGTGTTAAGAGTTAGGCCATTATAAAGGTAACACAACTTACTAGAAGCTGCTTTGAAACTATGTGTATTGTGGATGCTATGCAAATAAATACATTGACTTGACCAAACCAAGTTGAAGATTCCTGCTAGCGATGCCGAACAACGATGAGAGCGATTAAATAGATGAAGGAAACTTAATCCATACAAAAAGTCGCCTGGTATTAACGAGCTGCCGCAAATAACATTTCCATATATGATTTCCTTCTATTAGTGGTGTGAGGATTTACAGTTTTATGCAAATCACTGTATCTATAATATATTAAATCTACAGAGATGAATTATAAAGCCACATTTTATTTTAGATATTTACCATACGATTTTCAGTTTAATTTTCATCTGAGTTCCGTAGTGAATGTAGACATATTTAATGTTTATGATTTAACTTAGATCGCGTTGTAATGATCAATTACCACAGCCTTTATCATCAATGTCTGCAGGTAAAACCTCTGCTTTTTCGGCTTTCTAACGCGGAGAAAGCACGTTTTTCACACCGGCTGTTTAAAGGGTTATGACAGTAAGCATACAGTAAGCCTTATCCACTGCAACGCGATCTTAAGTAGAATAATATAAACATTAAATAATATAAAACGTCTACATTCACTACCACTCAGTCTCCGCTGTATCTCCCGTGACCTAAATTCCCAGAATGCATTGCCGCTGTGACGACACATTCCCAGACTCTATAGCAATAGCTTAAGCTTTGTGCTTTTAGTACTTTTAATATAAAACAAAGTCTCAGCTTTCAAAATCAGTTTTATAACGAAACACAAATTATGTGTTTTACAATAATGTGATTTTCAAGATCTTTAATGTGGCGTGACAGATCGCTGTATTTATGTGAATCAATTCATTCAATTATTGTGAAAATTCCACCACCTGCTCCGAACTTTCATTCCTCACATGTAGCCTGTTTAATTAAACAGCAATAAAACTTTCTAAAGGTTGAAGTGGACGTGACTATTCACAAACTGTTTTATTGAGGACATAATATTTAATGTCTTCCATTCATTATTTGTAGCGCCAGCCAACCATATCGCAACAATTTTGTGCTTTGTTGCTTTTACACACAGCTCAGCTTTCAAATTCTGCCAGTTTTATAACGAAATACAAATTATAAATGTGTTTTTGCTCTTTATTTCAAGTTTATAGCAAGATATAAATTGAAGGAACAAAAAAAAGGAAAAAAAAAGTTTAGCCTAATTTATAATGAAAATGTCTCGTCGTCCGTTATTGTAATCGGAAAGATGATTGACTCACATGCCGCTTAACAAACACATTATTGCAATATAGCCTACAAATTGTTTGTATTTCGCTATAAAACTGACAGATTTTGAAAACTGAGATTTGGAATATCACGGTGCTCCAAATCCGGTCCATTTGCATGCAGGCTAGAATAGCCATCTCAAAATATTATAACTATAATCTTTATTCTCAAAACATTTCGACTTTATTCTCGTAATATTACGATTTTATTCTCGTAATATTTCGACTTTATTCTCGTAGTGTTTCGACTTTATTCTCGTAATTTCGACTTTATTCTCGATATATTTCGACTTTATTCTCGTGTTTCGACTTTATTCTCGTAGTGTTTCGACTTTATTCTCGTAACATTTCAACTTTATTCTCGTAGTTTCGACTTTATTCTCGAAATATTACGATTTTAATCTCGTAATCTTAGATTTTTTTTTTTAACGAGGCACTAAAACGCCGTCGTAAAAACGCCGTCGTAAATAATAGCCTAATAATAATAATAAATATTTTATTTTATTTGTTTTCAACAGAACTTGGAATTACCGAATGATATAATTTAAGGTCACGAAGTTGCTTATGCAGGGTTAGGGTTAGTTTAAAAAAAAATAGTTTATTTATTTACTAACTTTACAGAAACCCAATCACGGAACGCGCTGAGGGGAAAGAAAGTGCTTAAATGGCGTCAAGCATGCTGTAGAACCGCCGAGTGGAGTCTGTGATGTACGAATAGTTTTTGATCGTTTCATATACATAACGCTACCAAGGTAAGCTTCTCAGATGATATAGACATTATAAAGATATTAAATATTCTATGCAAATATGATATATTTTGAAAGTAGACATGTAAACAATTTAATCGTAATGTTATCGATTTCAAACGAGGAAGCAACGTGTGAGGTAAAGCTTTACATTTTAACAAACGGTTATTGCATTAGTGATGAAAAAATAAATAAAATGCCATAACTTATTATTTGGCACTTGGCACTTTTCAGTTTCATCTACGGACTTGTTCCCTAGACATTAGTTAATAGGTATCAAACTAAAAACAATACAATGTTTATTAATCTTTTATGTTCACATATAGGATTTTTTAAAAAGGGGCCTCCACAAGAGGCCCAAATTATGTTTTCTTTATATTATTATCTTCGGTAAAAATTGTCTTTTTGTCTCTTTGTTAGATGAATAAAAAAACGTTGGGAAAGCTCAGCATGGATTCACTCACTTCTAGTTTAGCTGAAGAGCAAAGAGAACAGTTCTGTGCCTTGCTGGGGGATGTGCAACTGACTCTTCTCTACAAAGCTTCAGTTCATGGATATCAAGCTTCTGCCTTCCACCAGAGATGTGACCGTCAGGGTCCCACTTTACTTGTAGCCTACAATGGTACAGAATACATCTTTGGTGGATACACTAGTGTAGATTACACTCAGTGTTGCCAGCAAATTACAGATAAAGAGGCTTTCCTGTTCAGTGTTCAAGATGAAGTGCCGCTCTGCATCAAAGTTAACAGTGGACATTATGCACGTTATGATGATGCTAAAGGGCCCAACTTTGGTCAACAGCTATACTTTTGCTACAACAACCAACCAGTTGTGTATCATCAAGAAGGGAATGCATTCAGTTTTGATTCTGATACACTGTATGGGGATAACACTGAGCTGATTGAATGTGAGGTGTACAAAGTCAAACACCGTAAGTCGATTGTCAGAAAAATATTTATCACTCACTGTAGTTTTTACACACGTATAGTTGTGTTTCTCTTAACCCTGTAAAGTCTGACATATGAAATAATTGTATTTGTGTATGCAATGTTGTTAACATTGCTGAAATGATCTTCTATAATAATCTTTATTCAATATTTCCCAGTCCTTCAGGTCATGGAGAAACCATGGAGGAATGTTCTGTGGACAGCTGAGTATGTTTCCACTAAATGTTTTTATGAAAGTGTTTTTATTTTATTTATTTATTTTTTTACAATAATCTGCAAAATTAAAGTTGTGATTCCTTTTGTAGTCAAAGAGCTCAGCTCATGGAAAAGATCAGGAATCATAAACCCCTGACACCGTCTGTCAGCCGATTTCGAATCCTAATGATTGGTCCTGTAGGTGCTGGAAAATCCAGTTTCTTCAACTCCATTAACTCCATCTTCATGGGCCGCATGACCAGCAAAGCCATGTCAGGATCTGCAGGCACTAGTCTCACCACACAGGTACAGCTTCAACAAGATTTATGTTGTTTCTCTTCAGAACGTCTCTTGATGACTTCAGGTCTGGATGTGATTCTCTTCTTGGTTTGTAGTTTCGCACATACACCGTGAAAGACAGTCGTGAGGGAACGCCGTTGCCATTTGTGTTGTGTGACACCATGGGACTCGAGGAGCACTCTGGTGCAGGACTGGATATTGAGGACATCAGCAGCATTCTTCAAGGTCACGTGCCAGACCACTATAAAGTAAGTGCACTTATGGTACGTCTACATTAATCCGGATGCATTTGAAAATGGCATTTGTTTAAAAACACAAGGGTTTTCCAAAAGATACTTCTCCACACTGAAACAGAAAATGTTCAAATCATCTTATTGCACATGTGTAAAACACAGTAAAATCTCACTGAGATGATACTGAGAGACCAGACGTACAGTAACTGTAAGAAAATTTGCTATTGTTGTGACATTTTCTGTCATCTTTGCAGGAATGTGATATGAAGATTGTACAGAATAACATTTCTTTAGCAACACTGTGACTGCAAATAGTACATTGGGCACAAACATCAATATCTATTGGTACAATATGCATCACGTGACTAAACATGCAGCATTTTCAAATACCTCCGTTTTCACTGTCCACATTACAACAAGAAAACAGCGTTTTAAAACAGATAGAAAAATGTGTTTTTAAGTGTTTCCAGATTAATGTAGATATGGCCTTATACTTCTGTCCAAGATTCAGATTGAAGTTTTTCAATACATTTTACATTGAATTATCCTGATTCAGTTCAACCCCATCACACCGTTTCAACCTGACGAGCAAAAGGCCTCCAGACCTGTATCTCTACAGGAGAAGATCCACTGTGTGGTGTACATGATAGATGCCACCAAAATCTCCCTCATGTCCAAAAATATAATGGAAAAACTTTCTTCCATTCGCCGAAAAGTGAACTCACTGGGTAAGTAAAATAACATTTTTAGATTCATGTTGCGTAGCTCTTCTGTCAAATGTTCCATAACTAACTAATAGTTATTTACATAATTTCAGGTATTCCCCAGATGGTTTTGATGACAAAAGTAGATGAAGCATGCCCTGAGGTGGAGAAAGATCTTCAAAGCATTTATGTCACTTCCTACATCAAGTCAAAGGTGAGACATTGTCACATCATGTTCTCCAAAGTCACTTTCCAAAACCTTCACTCTCTCTATTCCTCACTGGTGGGATGAGCTGCCAACCTCCATCCAAACATTGACGAAGCAGCTGAAGACACCACTTTTGCAAGCATTTAACCACTGAAACAACCATACACCAATGCACTTGCACAAAAAGAATCGTATTTTTTTTTTATGCTATGATCTTCATCTGCTCTTCATTGTTTCCTAATGTAGCTTTCTAATAAATCTGGCATTGCATACTATGAATATTGTTGGCTCTGTGATGAATCACTTATGTTCTTCTATTGTAAGTAGTTTGGATAAAAGCATCTGCTTAAATGCATGTAAATGAGATGTTTTGTGTCTGCAGGTTCAGGAGGTGAGCTCTCGGTTGGGTGTGCCGGTGTCTTGTGTGTTACCGGTGAAGAACTACAGTCAGGAGCTGGAGCTGGAGCTCAACTGTGACGTCTTGCTCCTCTCCGCTCTACAGCAGATGCTTAACTTTGCAGACGACTATCTGGATGATGTCTGTCCCATGGAGGACGAACCCAAATAAAGTGCCGTGTTTTATATATTGGGATATTTATATCTTGATTGGCACAATAAGACATCTTTAATTTAGAAGATTGTTATTCTTTGCCTGTTCTACCTTTTATAGTCATATAAATCCATTCAAGAAATGCAAATAAAAAACTTGCATAATATTCATGCTTTTGTTAGTTGCTTGTTTATGGTTGTTCCATGATCAGGTTTAGGTTGTAGTAATACTACATTGTGTTAGCACTGTGAATGAACAGAAAAACAAAAAAACACAAAATTCAATAGAAAAGCATTATTTATTTATTTTTTAAACCACCACCTTTTGCTAAATTGGCCTTTTCTATTTTTATTTTTTAAGTAACAAAACACAATGCATGTTTAAATGGGTCGTGACGTTGCTTATTTACCTGCATGCTAAATCAGACTTTTCATTTTTACACTTTAGAAACCCATCACAGAACGAAATAATTCAGCTGGAAAAAATACATTGACAAATGTAGTAAATACTGTAACCGCCGAAATTTTGGCAGCTGACTTGATTCATAAGGCAGCGTTTCAGAATTCAGACAGGAGGTAAAGCGAAAATTGGATCTAGATTTGCCTTGATTCCTTCCTACTTTGAAATGCATCCCAAGGCAGCATTTTTCAGATTTCGGTCGCAGCCACTAGGTGGCCACTGTCTACCTTCCTCACAGACGAGAGTGCATTCATTATATTTCTTTGACAGAGAAACGGAATTGTGAAAGGTAAGCTACAGAGTTGACACAAATATTACAGAAATCTAAAAGTATTTCACATTTTATTTAACGTAGGCCTAAGTGGTTGACCACCAGGTAAGAGCGTGTAAATTACACGCAATAATGCAATCAATTTCAAACGTCAAAATTTTTTCATCGCTCACTGCGTTTTTTTTTTTTTTTTTAAACGTTTTACACAAATGAACTTTAAAATAACCCATATTTTACAATATGAGATGGTAAACTCATGCCGGTCATGTATGGCCTAATGAAAGCTGTTTTATATACATTTACATCGAGCGGGCCACCTGCACGCTAACCGATGTTGCTATCACATGGACAGACGGTAACATACTACACTATATGCTTCTTATAACTCGTTATTTGACCCTTATATTTATGGAATACATTTAGCATGGTTAACTGAGCCAAGAGCATTTTACGATGGCATCGGTAAGTGAAAACTTGTGAGTGATATATCCATATTCACGCCACAAGCCCTGCTAAAACAAAACAAAACAAAACAAAACAAAACAACAGAAGCCCAATAGAAACCATCAAATTCCAGTGGTTTCCATTAAAATACCATTATAAACCATTAGCTTTTTCCAGTAAAACCATTACAAAATTCCTTTTTGTAGTGTGTTTTGGGCATTTTTCCAATAGGATTTAACATTCCACCAATAGAATCCATCACATACCAGTAGTTACACCATTATAGTTTCCATTAAAACCCAATACAATTCCCATTATAACCATTAAATCCATTACATTTTCTATTGTGTTTTGGGCAGGGTTCTATTGTGTTTTTGTTTTTTTTTTCAGCAGGGAGGATTTAGCACAATTTAATAATTATTTTATTTTTATCTTTTAAAGATGTATCACTCTTTTGGATTTGGATCGCAAGTGTCCATGGTTGCTCCCATCACTTGTAAATTACCAGACGAGAAAAGTAAGCGGCTCCGTGCTTTGCTGGGGAATGTGAAACTGTCTCTTCTCTACAAAGCTTCAGTTCATGGATATAAAGCTTCTGCCTTCCACTAGAGATGTGACCGTCAGGGTCCCACTTTACTTGTAGCCTACAACAGTTCAGGCTACATCTTTGGTGGATACACTAGTGTAGATTATGCTCGAAGTGGGCAGCACATTATAGATAGGGAAGCTTTCCTGTTCAGCTTTCAAGGAAAGATCCCTGTGTGCATCAAAATTAACAGTGGACATTATGCACGTCTTGATGATGCTGGAGGGCCCAACTTTGGTCAACAGCTGTACTTTTGCTACAACAACCAACCGGTTGTGTTAAATCACAGAGGGAGTGCATTCATTGTTAACACAGCAACAATGTATGGGAATGACAGTCGGCTGACTGAATGTGAGGTCTACAAAGTGAAGCAGAGTAAGTCAGTCTTCAGAAAATGATTCACTTGATTTATATAATTGAATATACATTGTATTCATATTAATTTCGATTGCCAGTCCCTCAGAGCAGTGCCATAAACAAGCAATGGAGGAATGTTCTGTGGACAGCTAAGTATGTTTCAACTTAAATAGTGTCTTCCTTCACCACTGTTGCTGATTTCATAGGATGATCTCACACAACTGTTGTGCTCTTTGTCATAGTCGGAGAGCAGAGCTCATGGGATTTATCAGGAACCATAAACCTCTGGTGACGTCTGTGAGTCAAGTCCGGATGCTAATGATCGGTCCTGTAGGTGCTGGAAAATCCAGTTTCTTCAACTCCATCAACTCCATCTTCATGGGCCGCATTACCAGCAAAGCCATGTCAGGATCTGCAGGCACTAGTCTCACCACACAGGTACAGATTTAAAAGTGTTTTTTTAATTGAGATGTCAAGACCTGTTTTTGTTTGTAACAATTATTTCTTTTAGTTTCGCACATACCCAGTTGTTGACCATCATGAGGGAAGGCTGTTGTCATTTGTGTTGTGTGACACCATGGGACTCGAGGAGCAATCAGGTGCAGCACTGGATATTGAGGACATCAGCAGCATTCTTCAAGGTCACGTACCAGACCGCTATAAAGTAAGAGCATTAAGATGGTTCACGTATCTCCAAAATGGCTTTGAGTATGATGATTCCTTTAATGTATATCTGTTCTTCTTGACGTTTCTCTGAATTTAAGTTCAACCCCATGGCACCGTTTCAACCCAGTGAGCAAAGGGTCTACAGACCTGCATCTCTACAGGAGAAGATCCACTGTGTGGTGTACGTGATAGACGCCACCAAAATCTCCCTCATGTCCAGCAAAATAGAGGAAAAACTTGGATCCATACGCCGAAGAGTAAACTCGCTAAGTAAACTAACATTATACTACAACTGATCTATAATCTGAGAAATAAAATTTCAATTTGTAAGTTGCTTTGGATAAAGCTATCTGCTAAATGAATGTAAAATGTTGCATGTTGGTGTACAATCTGGTAGGCATTCCACAGATGGTCTTGATGACCAAAGTAGATGAAGCATGTCCTCTGGTGCAGAGGGACCTTCAAAGCCTCTATGTCAGCTCCTACATCAAGACGAAGGTGAGACGCGATCACATGCTCTGTTCCTGCAGGACTCGTTCATTGTCCAAATACCCACACTCACGTTCTTTGCATTTGACCACTTGACTACTTATATGACGCATTTCCTGTATTTGGCCCAAGTGTTCAAGTGAGGATGAAGACCACAAATGTATGTTGAACTTTTCATTACCTGATGGGACACACTTATAGTGTTGTAAAAATGCAAGTGTTTACATAGCTTTATTTTTATTTTAATGATAAATAATTTTCATTTTAAAATAACTTCTACATGTCTGTTCAGTAGTCCCTATAACATGAGACTAATTTGTGGGGCTTCTAATTAGGTGATAAAAAGCAGTTGTGAATGTACAAAATAAATATCGTCACTACTTATCTTTGCACCAATAAAACGTGCAACAATTTGTTTTTCTACCAAATTCTATATAATATCTAATTATTATATTAATATTTGACTTGCATTGGAAAGGTTTCAGTGACCTCTCGCAAGATCTTGGCAAAAAGTCTCATGATTTATTTCCAGAACATGATACAGGTGCATCTCAATAAATTAGAATGTTGTGGAAAAGTTCATTTATTTCAGTAATTCAACTCAAATTGTGAAACTCGTGTATTAAATATTTTCAGTGCACACAGACTGAAGTAGTTTAAGTCTTTGGTTCTTTTAATTGTGATGATTTTGGCTCACATTTAACGAAAACCCACCAATTCACTATCTCAACAAATTAGAATATGGTGACATGCCAAACAGCTAATCAACTCAAAACCTGCAAAGGTTTCCTGAGCCTTCAAAATGGTCTCTCAGTTTGGTTTACTAGGCTACACAATCATGGAGAAGACTGCTGATCTGACAGTTGTCCAGAAGACAATCATTGACACCTTCACAAGGAGGGTAAGCCACAAACATTCATTGCCAAAGAAGCTGGCTGTTCACAGAGTGCTGTATCCAAGCATGTTAACAGAAAGTTGAGTGGAAGGAAATAGCGTGGAAGAAAAAGATGCACAACCAACCGAGAGAACTGCAGCCTTATGAGGATTGTTAAGCAAAATCGATTCAAGAATTTGGGTGAACTTCACAAGGAATGGACTGAGGCTGGGGTCAAGGCATCTAGAGCCACCACACACAGACGTGTCGAGGAATTTGGCTACAGTTGTCGTATTCCTCTTGTTAAGCCACTCCTGAACCACAGACAACGTCAGAGGCGTTGTGCCTGGGCTAAGTAGAAGAAGAACTGGACTGTTGCCCAGTGGTCCAAAGTCCTCTTTTCAGATGAGAGCAAGTTTTGTATTTCATTTGGAAACCAAGGTCCTAGAGTCTGGAGGAAGGGTGGAGAAGCTCATAGCCTGAGTTGCTTGAAGTCCAGTGTTGTTTCCACAGTCTGTGATGATTTGGGGTGCAATGTCATCTGCTGGTGTTGGTCCATTGTGTTTTTTGAAAACCAAAGTCACTGCACCCATTTACCAAGAAATTTTGGAGCACTTCATGCTTCCTTCTGCTGACCAGCTTTTTAAAGATGCTGATTTCATTTCCCAGCAGGATTTGGCACCTGCCCACACTGCCAAAAGCACCAAAAGTTGGTTAAATGACCATGGTGTTGGTGTGCTTGACTGGCCAGCAAACTCACCAGACCTGAACCCCATAGAGAATCTATGGGGTATTGTCAAGAGGAAAATGAGAAACAAGAGACCAAAAAATGCAGATGAGCTGAAGGCCACTGTCAAAGAAACCTAGGATTCCATACCACCTCAGCAGTGCCACAAACTGATCACCTCCATGCCATGCCAAATTGAGGCAGTAATTAAAGCAAAAAGAGCCCCTACCAAGTATTGAGTACATACAGGTGCTGGTCATATAATTAGAATATCATCAAAAAGTTGATTTATTTCACTAATTCCATTCAAAAAGTGAAACGTATATTATATTCATTCATTACATTTACATTTATGCATTTAGCAGACGCTTTTATCCAAAGCGACTTACATTGCATTCAAGTTACAGTTTTTACATTTTTATCAGCTCTTGCTTTCCCTGGGAATCGAACCCATGATCTTGGCGTTGCTAGCGCCATGCTCTACTATTTGAGCTACAGGAAAGCCGTCATTACACACAGTCTGTCATTACACAGTCTGTCATTACACACAGACTGATGTATTTCAAATGTTTATTTCTTTTAATTTTGATGATTAGAGCTTACAGCTCATGAAAGTCAAAAATCAGTATCTCAAAATATTAGAATATTACTTAAGACCAATACAAAGAAAGGATTTTTAGAACTCTTGGCCAACTGAAAAGTATGAACATGAAAAGTATGAGCATGTACAGCACTCAATACTTATTTGGGGCTCCTTTTGCCTGAATTACTGCAGCAATGCGGCGTGGCATGGAGTCGATCAGTCTGTGGCACTGTTCAGGTGTTATGAGAGCCCAGGTTGCTCTGATAGTGGCCTTCAGCTCTTCTGCATTGTTGGGTCTGGCATATCGCATCTTCCTCTTCACAATACCCCATAGATTCTCTATGGGGTTCAGGTCAGGCAAGTTTTCTGGCCAATCAAGCACAGTAACATCATGGTCATTGAACCATCTTTTGGTACCTTTGGCAGTGTGGGCAGGTGCCAAGTCCTGCTGGAAAATGAAATCAGCTTCTCCATAAAGCTTGTCAACAGAAGGAAGCATGAAGTGCTTTAAAATTTCCTGGTAGATGGCTGCGTTGACTGTGGACTTCAGAAAACACAGTTAACCAACACCAGTAGATGACATGGCAGCCCAAATCATCACTGACTGTGGAAACTTCACACTGAACTTCAAGCAACA
Source organism: Acrossocheilus fasciatus (assembly GCA_036784905.1). Taxonomy (NCBI): domain Eukaryota; kingdom Metazoa; phylum Chordata; class Actinopteri; order Cypriniformes; family Cyprinidae; genus Acrossocheilus; species Acrossocheilus fasciatus. The sequence continues at coordinate 16,888,012 of CM071959.1, read as the reverse complement.
TGGATTCTGTGCCTCTCCACTCTTCCTTCAGACTCTGGGACCTTGATTTCCAAATGAAATGTAAAATTTACTTTCATCTGAAAAGAGGACTTTGGACCACTGAGTAACAGTCCAGTTCTTTTTCTCCACAGCCCAGGTAAGACGCTTCTGACGTTGTCTCTGGTTAAGAAGTGGCTTGGTAGCCCTTTTCCTGAAGACGTCTGAGCGTGGTGACTCTTGATGCACTGACTCCAGCTTCAGTTCACTCCTTGTGAAGCTCTCCCAAGTGTTTGAATCGGCTTTGGTTGACTGTATTCTCAAGCCTGCAGTCATCCCTGTTGCTTGTGCACCTTTTCCTACCCAAATTCTTCCTTCCAGTCAACTTTGCATTTAATATGCTTTGATACAGCACTCTGTAAACAGCCACACCTTTCAGTAATGACCCTCTGTGACTTACCCTTTGTGGAGGGTGTCAATGTTCGTCTTCTGGATCATTGCCAAGTCAGCAGTCTTCCCCATTAATGTGGTTTCAAAGAACAAGAGATACTCTGAATTTATACTGTAGGGATGGTCATTTATTCAAACTCAAATGTAAATATTCTAATATTTTGAGATACTGATTTTTGACTTTCATGAGCTGTAAGTTCTAATCATCAAAATTAAAAGAAATAAACATTTGAAATATATCAGTCTGTGTGTAATGAATGAATATAATATACAAGTTTCACTTTTTGAATGGAATTAGTGAAATAAATCAACTTTTTGATGATATTCTAATTATATGACCAGCACCTGTATACAGTATATTAACATACTTTCCAGAAGGCCAACAAATCACTAAAAATGTTTTTTTTTTATTGGTCTTATGAAGTATTCTAATTTGTTGAGATAGTGAATTGGTGCGTTTTTGTTCAATTTGAGCCAAAATCATCACAATTAAAAGAACCAAAGACTTAAACTACTTCAGTCTGTGTGCACTGAGTTTATTTAATACACGAGTTTCACAATTTGAGTTGAATTACTGAAATAAATGAACTTTTCCACGACATTCTAATTCACTGAGATGCACCTGTACAAGATGGGATACACTAAGCCTCGAATAGCGCTCCGGAGTGTGGATGTCGAGTGTGGATTTAATGTGCGTTAAGGGCACTGCGACAGTCTTGTGCACTTACTTCCTGACGTGCACACGTGATCTCAAGTGGCCAGGACCACAAGTGTGGTTATTTGGACAAGGCATCAGAGTGAGTGAGATGTTGTTTTGTGTCCGCAGGTGCAGGAGGTGAGCTCTCGGTTGGGTGTGCCGGTGTCTTGTGTGTTACCGGTGAAGAACTACAGTCAGGAGCTGGAGCTGGAGCTCAACTGTGACGTCCTGCTGCTCACCGCTCTACAGCAGATGCTCAACTTTGCAGACGACTATCTGGATGATGTTTGTCCCATGGAGGACAAACCCAAATAAAGTGCTGTTTATTATAGTTTGGGACGTTTACCTCTTGATCAGCACAATAAGACATCTTAAGTTAAAAGATTGTTATTAACTTCTGTTTGCCTGTTCTAGTTTTCAATAGCCATAGCAAATTGAAGAAAATGCAAATTAGGTCCTTATATAATTTTCATGCTTTTAGTTGCTTGTTTACTGTTGCTCCATGATCAGGATTATTGGTGATAGTAATACTAGAATGATGTGTTAGGGCTGTGAATTAAAAGAAAGAAAAGAGGGGGAAAAAATGGAGAATTCAATAACTGTTAACCATTATAAAAAATGCTTCTTTTGCTAAGTGGGCCATTTTTGGATTGTGTTGAAGTGTGAAAGTTTTTCAAAACTGCAAGATTACAATAAAAATTAACAATTGATTATACACATTTCTAAGACCAGACGATTACTTTTATTTCTATATATAGGAATATATTAAATATATTTGAACATTTCCAAATTAAATCGTAAATTCTGCATTACTGGCTCATTTGTTGCCTCATTGCTTTATCAAGCAGGCAGTGTTTGTGCACGGAGTTACCTCACGAAACGGACTTCGGGCAGACTTCCGAGACAAGAAGTGAAGCTATATTGGATTCGGACAAATATAGCCAATATTCGTGATTTGTTCCCACCTTGAAATTATCCCAAGGCAGCATTTTTCTTATTTCGGACGCAGCCACTAGGTGGCCACTGTCTACCTTCCTGCGTTACAGCTGTGATCGATGATGAGAATAATGACGGTGAGTTCATTATAATTATTTATTTCACAGAGAAAACGGATTGTCAAAGGTAAGCTACTGAGTCGACATAAACATTACAAAATATAAAGTATTTCACATTGTATTTGGCCTAAGTGGTAGACAACCATGTAAGAACGTTTAACGCAATGCAATCAATTTAAAACCTAGCTCACTGGGTAATTTTTGCCTAATTAGCCTAAACGTTTAAATGTACTAAATAACCCATATTTTACAATATAAGATGGTAAACTCATGCCAGGCAGATATGGCCTAATGAAAGCTGTTTTATACATCGAGCGGGCCACCTCACGCTAACCGCCATGTTGATATCATGGACAGACGGTAACATACTACACTATATGCTTCTTATAACTCGTTATTTGACCCTTATATTTATGGAATACATTTAGCATGGTTAACTGAGCCAAGAGCATTTTACGATGACATCGGTAAGTGAAAACTTGTGAGTGATATATCCATATTCACGCCACAAGTCCTGCTAAAAAAAAAAAAAAAAAAAATAGAAACCCTCACAGAAATTCCAGTGGTTTCCATTAAAATACCATTATAAACCATTAGCTTTTTCCAGTCAAACCATTACAAAATTCCATTTTGTAGTGTGTTTTGGGCATTTTTCCAATAGGATTTAACATTCCACCAATAGAGTCCATCACATATCAGTAGACACCATTATAGTTTCCATTAAAACCCAATACAATTCCCATTATAACCGTTAAATCCATTACATTTTCTATTGTGTTTTGGGCAGGGTTCTATTGTGTGTTTTTTCTTTTTTCAGCAGGGAGGTTTTGGCACAATTTAGTAATTATTTTATTTTTATCTTTTAAAGATGTATCACTCTTTTGGATTTGGATCGCAAGTGTCCATGGTTGCTCCCATCACTTGTAAATTACCAGACGAGAAAAGTAAGCGGCTCCGTGCTTTGCTGGGGAATGTGAAACTGTCTCTTCTCTACAAAGCTTCATTTCATGGATATAAAGCTTCTGCCTTCCACCAGAGATGTGACCGTCGGGGTCCCACTTTACTTGTAGCCTACAACAGTTCAGGCTACATCTTTGGTGGATACACTAGTGTAGATTATGCTCGAAGTGGGCAGCACATTATAGATAGGGAAGCTTTCCTGTTCAGCTTTCAAGGCAAGATCCCTGTGTGCATCAAAATTAACAGTGGACATTATGCACGTCTTGATGATGCTGGAGTGCCTAACTTTGGTCAACAGCTGTACTTTTGCTACAACAACCAACCAGTTGTGTTAAATCACAGAGGGAATGCATTCATTGTTAACACAGCAACAATGTATGGGAACGACAATCGGCTGACTGAATGTGAGGTCTACAAAGTGAAGCAGAGTAAGTCAGTCTTCAGAAAATGATTCACTTGATTTATATAATCGAATATACATTGTATTCATATTAATTTCGATTGCCAGTCCCTCAGAGCAGTGCCATAAACAAGCAATGGAGGAATGTTCTGTGGACAGCTAAGTATGTTTCAACTTAAATAGTGTCTTCCTTCACCACTGTTGCTGATTTCATAGGATGATCTCACACAACTGTTGTGCTCTTTGTCGTAGTCGGAGAGCAGAGCTCATGGGATTTATCAGGAACCATAAACCTCTGGTGACGTCTGTGAGTCGAGTCCGGATCCTAATGATCGGTCCTGTAGGTGCTGGAAAATCCAGTTTCTTCAACTCCATCAACTCCATCTTCATGGGCCGCATTACTAGCAAAGCCATGTCAGGATCTGCAGGCACTAGTCTCACCACACAGGTACAGATTTAAGTGTTTTTTCTATTGAGATGTCAAGACCTGTTTTTGTTTGTAACAATTATTTCTTATAGTTTCGCACATACCCAGTTGTTGACCATCATGAGGGAAGGCTGTTGTCATTTGTGTTGTGTGACACCATGGGACTCGAGGAGCAATCAGGTGCAGGACTGGATATTGAGGACATCAGCAGCATTCTTCAAGGTCACGTACCAGACCGCTATAAAGTAAGAGCATTAAGATGGTTTACGTTTCTCCAAAATGGCTTGTGAGTATGATGATTCCTTTAATGTATATCTGTTCTTCTTGACGTTTCTCTGAATTTAAGTTCAACCCCATGGCACCGTTTCAACCCAGTGAGCAAAGGGTCTACAGACCTGCATCTCTACAGGAGAAGATCCACTGTGTGGTGTACGTGATAGACGCCACCAAAATCTCCCTCATGTCCAGCAAAATAGAGGAAAAACTTGCATCCATACGCCGAAGAGTAAACTCGCTAAGTAAACTAATATTATACTACAACTGATCTATAATCTGAGAAATAAAATTTCAATTTGTAAGTTGCTTTGGATAAAGCTATCTGCTAAATGAATGTAAAATGTTGCATGTTGGTGTACAATCTGGTAGGCATTCCACAGATGGTCTTGATGACCAAAGTAGATGAAGCATGTCCTCTGGTGCAGAGGGACCTTCAAAGCCTCTATGTCAGCTCCTACATCAAGACGAAGGTGAGACGCGATCACATGCTCTGTTCCTGCAGGACTCATTCATTGTCCAAATACCCACACTCACGTTCTTTGCATTTGACCACTTGACTACTTATATGATGTATTTCCTGTATTTGGCTCAAGTGTTCAAGTGAGGATGAAGACCACAAATGTATGTTGAACTTTTCATTACCTGATGGGACACACTTATAGTGTTGTAAAAATGCAAGTGTTTACATAGCTTTATTTTTATTTTAATGATAAATAATTTGCATTTTAAAATAACTTCTACATGTCTGTTCAGTAGTCCCTATAACATGAGACTAATTTGTGGGGCTTCTAATTAGGTGATAAAAAGCAGTTGTGAATGTACAAAATAAATATCGTCACTACTCATCTTTGCACCAATAAAACGTGCAACAATTTTTTTTTCTACCAAATTCTTTAATATTTGGCTTGCATTGGAAAGGTTTCAGTGACCTCTCGCAAGATCTTGGCAAAAAGTCTCATGATTTATTTCCAGAACATGATACAGGTGCATCTCAATAAATTAGAATGTCGTGGAAAAGTTCATTTCAGTAATTCAACTCAAATTGTGAAACTCGTGTATTAAATATTTTCAGTGCACACAGACTGAAGTAGTTTAAGTCTTTGGTTCTTTTAATTGTGATGATTTTGGCTCACATTTAACGAAAACCCACCAATTCACTATCTCAACAAATTAGAATATGGTGACATGCCAAACAGCTAATCAACTCAAAACCTGCAAAGGTTTCCTGAGCCTTCAAAATGGTCTCTCAGTTTGGTTTACTAGGCTACACAATCATGGGGAAGACTGCTGATCTGACAGTTGTCCAGAAGACAATCATTGACACCTTCACAAGGAGGGTAAGCCACAAACATTCATTGCCAAAGAAGTTGGCTGTTCACAGAGTGCTGTATCCAAGCATGTTAACAGAAAGTTGAGTGGAAGGAAAAAGTGTGGAAGAAAAAGATGCACAACCAACCTAGAGAACCGCATCCTTATGAGGATTAAGCAAAATCAATTCAAGAATTTGGGTGAACTTCACAAGGAATGGACTGAGGCTGGGGTCAAGGCATCTAGAGCCACCACACACAGACGTGTCGAGGAATTTGGCTACAGTTGTCGTATTCCTCTTGTTAAGCCACTCCTGAACCACAGACAACGTCAGAGGCGTTGTACCTGGGCTAAGTAGAAGAAGAACTGGACTGTTGCCCAGTGGTCCAAAGTCCTCTTTTCAGATGAGAGCAAGTTTTGTATTTCATTTGGAAACCAAGGTCCTAGAGTCTGGAGGAAGGGTGGAGAAGCTCATAGCCCGAGTTGCTTGAAGTCCAGTGTTGTTTCCACAGTCTGTGATGATTTGGGGTGCAATGTCATCTGCTGGTGTTGGTCCATTGTGTTTTTTGAAAACCAAAGTCACTGCACCCGTTTACCAAGAAATTTTGGAGCACTTCATGCTTCCTTCTGCTGACCAGCTTTTTAAAGATGCTGATTTCATTTCCCAGCAGGATTTGGCACCTGCCCACACTGCCAAAAGCACCAAAAGTTGGTTAAATGACCATGGTGTTGGTGTGCTTGACTGGCCAGCAAACTCACCAGACCTGAACCCCATAGAGAATCTATGGGGTATTGTCAAGAGGAAAATGAGAAACAAGAGACCAAAAAGCTGAAGGCCACTGTCAAAGAAACCTAGGCTTCCATACCACCTCAGCAGTGCCACAAACTGATCACCTCCATGTCACGCCGAATTGAGGCAGTAATTAAAGCAAAAGGAGCCCCTACCAAGTATTGAGTACATATACAGTATATTAACATACTTTCCAGAAGGCCAACAATTCACTAAAAATGTTTTTTGTTTTTTTTATTGGTCTTATGAAGTATTCTAATTTGTTGAGATAATGAATTGGTGGGTTTTTGTTAAATGTGAGCCAAAATCATCACAATTAAAAGAACCAAAGACTTAAACTACTTCAGTCTGTGTGCACTGAAAATATTTAATACACGAGTTTCACAATTTGAGTTGAATTACTGAAATGAACTTTTCCACGACATTCTAATTCATTGAGATGCACCTGTAGAAGATGGGATACACTAAGCCTTGAATAGCGCTCCGGAGTGTGGATGTCGAGTGTGGATTTAATGTGTGTTAAGGGCACTGCGACAGTCTTGTGCACTTACTTCCTGACGTGCACACGTGCTCTCAAGTGGCCAAGACCACAAGTGTGGTTATTTGGACAAGGCATCAGAGTGAGTGAGATGTTGTTTTGTGTCTGCAGGTTCAGGAGGTGAGCTCTCGGTTGGGTGTGCCGGTGTCTTGTGTGTTACCGGTGAAGAACTACAGTCAGGAGCTGGAGCTGGAGCTGAACTGTGACGTCCTGTTGCTAACCGCTCTACAGCAGATGCTCAACTTTGCAGACGACTATCTGGATGATGTTTGTCCCATGGAGGACAAACCCAAATAAAGTGCTGTTTATTATAGTTTGGGACGTTTACCTCTTGATCAGCACAATAAGACATCTTAAGTTAAAAGATTGTTATTAACTTCTGTTTGCCTGTTCTAGTTTTCAATAGCCATAGCAAATTGAAGAAAATGCAAATGAGGTCCTTATATAATTTTCATGCTTTTAGTTGCTTGTTTACTGTTGCTCCATGATCAGGATTATTGGTGATAGTAATACTAGAATGATGTGTTAGGGCTGTGAATTAAAAGAAAGAACATGGAGCATTATAAAAAAAATGCTTCTTTTGCTAAGTGGGCCATTTTTTGATTGTGTTGAAGTGTGAAAGTTTTTCAAAACTGCGAGATTAAAATAAAAATGAACAATTGATTATACACATTTCTAAGAGCAGACGATTACTTTTATTTCTATATATAGGAATATATTAAATATATTTGAACATTTCCAAATTAAATCTTAAATTCTGCATTACTGGCTCATTTGTTGCCTCATTGCTTTATCAAGCAGGTAGTGTTTGTGCACGGAGTTATATTGGATTCGGACAAATATAGCCAATATTCGTGATTTGTTCCCACCTTGAAATTATCCCAAGGCAGCATTTTTCTTATTTCGGACGCAGCCACTAGGTGGCCACTGTCTACCTTCCTGCTTTACAGCTGTGATCGATGATGAGAATAATGACGGTGAGTTCATTAATTATTTCACAGAGAAAATGGATTGTCAAAGGTAAGCTACAGAGTCGACAAAAAATATTACAAAATATAAAGTGTTTCACATTGTATTTGGCTTAAGTGGTAGACAACCATGTAACAACGTTTAACGCAATGCAATTGAAAATAGGTAATTTTTGCCTAATTAGCCTAAACGTTTAAATGTACTAAATAACCCATATTTTACAATATGAGATGGTAACTCATGCCAGTCATGTATGGCATGAAAGCTGTTTTATATTTACATCGAGCGGGCCACCTCACGCTAACCGCCATGTTGCTATCACATGGACAGACGGTAACATACTACACTATATGCTTCTTATAACTCGTAATTTGACCCTTATATTTATGGAATACATTTAGCATGGTTAACTGAGCCAAGAGCATTTTACGATGGCATCGGTAAGTGAAAACTTGTGAGTGATATATCCATATTCACGCCACCAAGCCCTGCTAAAAAAAAACAATAGAAACCCTCACAGAAATTCCAGTGGTTTCCATAAAATACCATTATAAACCATTAGATTTTCCAGTAAAACCATTACAAAATTCCTTTTAGAATTTAACATCCCACCAATAGAATCCATCACATACCAGTAGACACCATTATAGTTTCCATTAAAACCAATACAATTCCCATTATAACCATTACATTTTTCCTTTGATTTGAGTTTTTACACGCTATTACCGCAACGCATAGTATGCGCGCAACACAAAATAACGTGGCGGCTAGAATGACAATGACCGTGTTTTTGAAAGTGGAGGCTGGCCTGACCGCAGTGTCAAGACTGTCAATGAAAGCAGCGTTGAGAACGTGAATAGAAAAGTTCACAAAGTTCGAAGGTCACAAGAGAAAGCTTTCCGTTTTCTTGCAAAGAGCGAGTGTACCTGGGAAACGTAAGCGACTATTAAAAAAGCACTTATGCATGTACAAAACATAAGTATTAGGCTAAATATTACTCTTATGCTACTGTACTATATTTAAATATTATTAATTATTTTATAGACAGCAACTCGTACGTGATCCTACAAGTTCACAAAAGATCTTCCGCTTAAAGAATAGGCTGAAGTTATTTATCTGATGCAAACTATTTATCTTTCAATAAACTGTGATTGAATAGCAATGAATCGAACTTTGTGTATTTTTATTTGAACAACACTTTTTAGTTTCAGTTCAAATTTGTCGCGTGGATGCTATAGTGTCAAAATTATGGAAAGTGAAATAAACATTTATTAGCGTTTTGTTATTTTCATTGGCTGATTCTTTTAAATCACTTCTTAGTCAAATGGTTTTATATTGGTTTACTGTTCAAAAATTCATAGGCCTATTTGTAAATTAAGTCAACCATTTTTACAATAAATTGTTCTGAAAATAATAATTAACGTGTTAGTTTACCCCAAAACGAACAATTTGTCGTTATTTGCTCACTGTTTTACACAGAAATGGCACTGTGGACACTCCTTAAAAGAAGGTTTGTTTAAGTTTTTTTTTTTTACTGGTAAACTTTTTTTGTTTTGTTTTTTGGCACAGATGCAAAAAGCAAAAGTTAGAAAAGTCAGCATCACTTCTAATTTAACAGAAGAGAAAAGAAAGCAGCTCCGTGCTTTGCTGGGGAATGTGGAACTGTCTCTTCTCTACAAAGCTTCAGTTCATGGATATCAAGCTACTGTCTTCCACCAGAGATGTGACCGTCAGGGTCCCACTTTACTTGTAGCCTACAACAGTTCAGGCTACATCTTTGGTGGATACACTAGTGTAGATTATGCTCAAAGTGGGCAGCAAATTACAGATGAGGAAGCTTTCCTGTTCAGCATTCATGGTAAGAGCCCCACTTGCATCAAAGTTAAAAGTGGATGTAACGCACGTCTCGATGATGCTGGAGTGCCCAACTTTGGTCAACAGTTGTACTTTTGCTACAACATCCAACCAGCTGTGTATAGTCAAGAAAGGAACGAACACCTCTATGATGAAGAGAGTAGTAATAAAGTGTTCAGTTTTAATCCTGCAACACTGTATGGAAATGACACTCAGCTGACTGAATGTGAGGTGTACAAAGTAGAAGAGAGTAAGTCAATGATCAGAAAGCATTCATTACCACTTCATGTATTTCATACACATTATCATGTAGTCAAACAATTTAACAAAGCATCAAACATTATAATCAAACACTATAGCAAATGTTATTCTTTTTTTATACACTTAGACCCTCACGTCAGTGCAGAAGAAAAACCATGGAGAAATGTTCTGTTGACAGCTAAGTATGTTTCCCTCATTTCCTGTTTTTGTGTTTTTTTTTCTTTTTCTTATTTATACAGTAATCTGATATTATAATGTTGGTTTCTGCTTTGTAGTCGAAGAGAAGACCTCATGGAAATCATAAACCCCTGGTGCCGTCTGTGAGTCGAGTCCGGATCCTAATGATCGGTCCTGTAGGTGCTGGAAAATCCAGTTTCTTCAACTCCATCAACTCCATCTTCGCTGGTCATGTGACCAGCAAAGCCATGTCAGGATCTGCAGGCGCTAGTCTAACCATACAGGTACAGATTCAGCTTCAGCAGGACTTCAGGACTGGCTTCAGTTTGGAATATAAAACAGTTGTTCAACAAAGATTCCTGTTTATTGGTAGTTTCGCACATATCCAGTGAATGATGGTCGTGAGGGAAAGCTGTTGCCATTTGTGTTGTGTGACTCCATGGGACTCGAGGAGCAATCAGCTGCAGGACTGGATATTGAGGACATCAACAGCATTCTTCAAGGTCATGTACCAGACCGCTATAAAGTAAGTCCATAGGTTCATGTTTTTGGGCTTGCAATTGTACATTTATAAGTAAAATTGATCTTTCATTTAAATTATTCTCAATTCAGTTCAACCCCATGGCGCCGTTTCAACCTGACGAGCAAAAGGCCTCCAGACGTGCATCTCTACAGGAGAAGATCCACTGTGTGGTGTACGTGATAGACGCCACCAAAATCTCCCTCATGTCTGACAAACTACAGGAAAAACTTGCTTCTGTATGCAGAAAAGTGAACTCACTGGGTGAGTGAACATATTTAGTCCAATCCTGCGACTAATACAAAGTAGGTTGTACATAGAGCTGCATGTGATGCATCTTAAAACATCCCTCAACAATTCCAGGCATCGCTCAGATCGTCTTGATGACAAAAGTAGATGAAGCATGTCCTTTAGTGGAGAAGGACCTTCAAAGCCTTTATCTTAGTTCCTACATCAAGTCAAAGGTGAGATGCGGTCACATGATCACATGGTCTGTTGCTACAGGACTCAGAGTGAGTGAGATGTTGTTTTGTGTCTGCAGGTGCAGGAGGTGAGCTCTCGGTTGGGTGTGCCGGTGTCTTGTGTGTTACCGGTGAAGAACTACAGTCAGGAGCTGGAGCTGGAGCTCAACTGTGACGTCCTGCTGCTCACCGCTCTACAGCAGATGCTTGGAGGGCGACCCATAATTTATTTATTTTTTTACAGTTCTTGTGGCTGAGGCCCAATTCAGAAAAGCCCAAATCAAAAGCTCTTCGAATCATGTACGTAACATATTCTTCATATTTTGGTCTAGAATTTCACTAAACTATGAAAAAGTTTACTTCTTATTTTTAAATATCAAGTATACAGTGAGTACACAGATTTTTTAAACTTTCACTCTATTTGTGTAACCTCTCTGTACTTTTTAAACTTGTGCTACTATCCTGTGATGTATATTAAAAGATTGTGAATTCTACACTGTTGTGATTTTCAGGGTACTGTCACTTTATGCTCTGTTTGACTATTTTGTAAAGTGTTTTTAGTAATAATGAATATAAGATATCTTCAGATAAAAAAATGTAGCACCGATTCTGTTTAAAAAAAAAAAAGACTAGTTAAGGCAGTTAAAAATGTAGGACTGGTGGGACGTTGTCATGCTCCACTTTCACAGACACTAAGTGAAAAGAGTTTTTTAATAATGACAGGACACATTTATTTAACGGGAAGAACAGCTAGTTCCGCACGTTATACGTCATTACGCTATTTTTACCTCAATGCGCATGCGCAGCCCTTTAAGTTTCGTTTTTCAAAAAGTGTTCAGTGTTAACATGCACTCTCAATCGTATTAGAAAAGGACCACCCCTTTCACTCCGATCGAAATGTCATCTAGCTCAGTCGGATCGAATAAGGTGTTTACATGAATTCTTTTCAGCCTGACTGAGCACAAACGGATTATTTGGACAGGTTTGTTTTTGGTGTATCATAAGAACAAGTGAAGCATTTTAGTGTTACTTTCAAGTGCTCTACGAAAGGTAAGTTACATATATTATAAAAGGAATTAAATATTACATACAAATATTCGAATTGTTTTTTATTGATTAGTGTTTGGAGAATATGCTGTAGCTACAATGAATTTATTTTCATCTGTCAATTCATATAACTCTTTGTGCATTGGCAGTTCACAGAAACAATGAACAGCAGGCTTAAAGGAAAGTAAGTATAAATTATTAACAGCAGTAGAGCATCAGACAAAAAAATAAATAAATACACAAGTCACAAACGGGAGAAGCGACATTTTTTAACAACTGGTCACTTAAAGTATTTTACCTTTAGAAAATGTTGGTCTTATATATTATACTTTATATTTATCAGAAATTTTAAAAAATATTGGTTTTGTATTTTTTTTCTTGCACTAAACTGGTATATGCTTGAGTTTGATGAATGCAGTGATCAAATATAACACTGCATTACAAAAATACGTGTCTATTTATAACCTGCCTTGTTGGCTGAGGCTGTTTACACTAACTCCGCCCACCAACGTGTGATTGGGACAGTCAACACTGAAAAAAGACTCTCGTTGATCATCAGTTTCAGTGGAGAAGATGGTAAAGCGCATGCTTCTTGGCGCTATCGAGCCGAGTTTGAACACCCACCTTTTGCCGAACTTTTTTTCCCTCCCTTTTCAAATCTTATATCGCATCGGAAAGGCATTTATTTTCAATAAAAAAGGAAGGAAATAAGCAAAAAGTTGAAAATAAAGTATCGGGTAGGGTTAGGGTAGGTGTACGGAGGGCTTTATTGACCCAATAATGTGGCATCCATTTAATAATTTAAATTAAAATTCTAATTTACACTTGATACGTTATTATTGCGTACTGTTTTATAATGTACTACAATACTGAGGTGCAGATAATTGCCACTATTTGCAATAAGTAGTATAAATAGCAGAAAATCTTTTTTTAATAGAATCCATCGCTATTTGCACTTAGTAGAAATAGTCGCTGCCTTAGAAAAAATAGGACACAAAAGTGTACCCTGTTTGTGAAATGTGTCGACTGGAAATATTAATGCATGAAGCTCACGTTTGTATTTGCATGTCTTTGTCTTCAAGGTTGCATAAAAGACAAGTGAGATATAGTACCATGGAGTCCCTCACTTCTAATTTGACAGAAGAGAAAAGAAAGCAGCTCTGTGACCTGCTGGGGGATGTGGAACTGACTCTTCTCTACAAAGCTTCAGTTCATGGATATCAAGCTACTGCCTTCCACCAGAGATGTGATCGTCAGGGTCCCACTTTACTTGTAGCCTACAACCATTCAGGCTACATCTTTGGTGGATACACTAGTGTCGATTATGCTCAAAGTGCGCAGCAAATTAAAGATGAGGACACATTTTTATTCAGTATTCAAGGCAAGATACCTGTGTGCATCAAAATTAACAGTGGACATTATGCACGTTATGATGATGCTGGAGGGCCCAACTTTGGTCAACAGCTGTACTTTTGCTACAGCAACCAACCAATTGTGTATCATCAAGGAGGGAATGCATTCAGTCTTAATACAACAACAATGTATGGGAACGACACTCAAATGAGTGAATGTGAGGTCTATAAAGTGGAGCACAGTAAGTCAGTCATCAGGAAAATGCACATATGTATAAGAATTTATAGTTACTTTAATCTTTATTGTTTAAACATTTTATTTATTATTTGCCAGGCTCTCAAGTCAGTACTGAGGAGAAACCATGGAGGAACGTTCTGTGGACAGCTGAGTATGTTTCTACTCAGGTTTTATTTTCTTTGCTCATTTGCTATTGTAATTTGATATACGGCTATAGAAATGTGCTCTGTGTTGTAGACGAAGAGCAGAGCTCATGGAAATGATCAGGAATTATAAACCCCTGGTGACGTCTGTGAGTCGAGTCCGGATCGTAATGATCGGTCCTGTAGGTGCTGGAAAATCCAGTTTCTTCAACTCCATCAACTCCATCTTCATGGGCCGCATTACCAGCAAAGCCATGTCAGGATCTGCAGGCACTAGTCTCACCACACAGGTACAGACTCAATAAGATTATAGTAGAGTTCAAGGAACGTTTCTTGATGACTTCAGGTCTTGATGTGATTCTCTTCTTGGTTGGTAGTTTCGCACATACACAGTGAATGATGGTCGTGGAGGAAAGCCGTTGCCATTTGTGTTGTGTGACACCATGGGACTCGAGGAGCAATCAGCTGCAGGACTGGATATTGAGGACATCAGCAGCATTCTTCAAGGTCACGTACCAGACCGCTATAAAGTAAGTCACTCATCTCCAAAATAAATGAAGGTTGAATTAGAAATTATGTTTGTTTCATGCTAAATCCTCTTGACTTAGTTTAACCCCACAGCACCGTTTCAACCTGACGAGCAAAGGGTCTACAGACCTGCATCTCTACAGGATAAGATCCACTGTGTGGTGTACGTGATAGACGCCACCAAAATCTCCCTCATGTCCAGCAAAATAGAGGAAAAACTTGCTTCCATACGCAGAAAAGTGAACTCACTGGGTGAGTGAACATATTTACACCTTGTGACTAATACAAAGTAGGTTGTACATTGAACTACCTGATAGAGTTGCACACAACGTACCTTAAAATGTGTAATTTCAGGCATCGCTCAGATCGTCTTGTTGACCAAAGTAGATGAAGCATGTCCTTTAGTGGAGGAAAATCTTCAAAGCCTTTATCTCAGTTCCTACATCAAATCAAAGGTGAGATGCGGTCACATGATCACATGGTGTGTTGCTACAGGACTCAGAGTGAGTGAGATGTTGTTTTGTGTCTGCAGGTTCAGGAGGTGAGCTCTCGGTTGGGTGTGCCGGTGTCTTGTGTGTTACCGGTGAAGAACTACAGTCAGGAGCTGGAGCTGGAGCTCAACTGTGACATCCTGCTGCTCACCGCTCTACAGCAGATGCTCAACTTTGCAGAAGACTATCTGGATGATGCTGGTCAAATGGAGGACAATGTTTTTTAACATGCTTTGCTGAGATGCGTCCAGATTGTTACATTGTCTTTGAACAGGATATATAGCTTCCATCTCTGCATGATAATGTATCTTAAGCATAGGTGGGTAGTAACAAGTTAAATTTACTTCGTTACATTTACTTGAGTAAATTTTTTGGGTAACTAATACTTTTAGAGTATATTTAAAAATGGGTACTTTTACTCTTACTCAAGTACATTTTTAGTGAAAAAAACGGTACTTTTACTTTGTTACTGTGGGCGACGCTCCTCTCGTTACTTTATCTTAATGCAATACAAGTTAAAAATCCTTCAATTCATTCCAAACGCGCCGTCTACTTTTTTTTTTCCGGGCACTGAGCGATGCCCGTTCGCGAATGATTCATTCTTTTGAGTCAATTCTGTTGGAGGGCTTGATCAAACCAGTTGGCAAAACAGTGAATCGGTTCGCGAATCAGTTTGAATGATTCGTTCAGTTCCCTGCCACACGCACCGAGTCGTCTGAAGCGGTTCTCACTCAGATAACAGAAAGTTTAAGAACATCAAGAGTGTTCAAGATGTGGCTTTGAATCAACAGTCAGTTGAAAGCAAATCTGAAAAGGCTATTGCTAGCTATGAAGATCTTTATTGGATGAACACGGCGTGTGCTGTCGGTTCCACAGGTATAGATTCGATTACAGTACACGATACCCCATTACCAGTTTGTTGTACATGTACCTTACACATTAAATACAATGTATAATTTATTCAATAAATAAGCTGTCACAGAGTATGAAATGAACACCCGCCAAACCTGCGTTAGTTCCAGGAGGAATGCCTTTGCCTAGACACAATTAATATTGATATTTTCACAATATTTACGCTTGCAGAAATAAAGGCTACATTTGTTTACATTTTGCAGAACAGACGGAAGAAGATCTGTCAATGTGCATTTGTTTCGTGATGTTCAGATGTTCTGTAGCTGTCATGTGAGGAGTTTTCACTCTTCTCCGGTTATATACATATATACTTTTATTATACATGTTTAATATACTTTAAAATAATTTAATTTAATTTAGTGATGCAAATCAGAATTTTTATCAGCTGTTACTCCAGTTTTCAGAGTCATATGATCCTTCAGAAATCATTCAAATATATTGATTTATTACCAGTGTTGTTGAAAAAAAAAACAGCATATGCTGGTTAGGTATGTTTTGAAGCTGGGATGCTGGTTAATGCTGGTCATGTGCTGGTCTTGAGCTGGTCGGACCAGTTTAGGACCAGCACATGACCAACTTAAACCAGCAAAGGACCAGCTTAAATCAGCTCAAACCAGCTTCTCATGCTTCAAAACATACAGCATGTGCTGGTTTTTTCAACAGGGAACAGTTTTGCTGCTTATTTTTTTTTTTGGAACCTGTGACATTTTGTTCAGGATTCTTTTATGAATAGAAAGCTAAAAAAGAACAGCACTGATGATGAATCAGGCTGATAAAAATTCTGATTTGCATAACTGAAATAAATTACATTAAAAAAAAACATTACAAGTATTTTGAACGGCGTATGTGTGTGTGTATATATATATATATATATATATATATATATACAGTATATATATGTGTGTGTGTGTATGTATGTGTGTGTGTGTGTGTGTGCATATATATATATATATGTATATATAAATTTTATCTATATATCTAAATAAAAATAGACTATATTCAGTATATGATCCAAAATAACTAGTAACTAACTACTTGAGTAGTTTTTTTATCCGATACTTTTTTACTCTTACTCAAGTAACTATTCAGACTATTACTTTTACTTTTATTTGAGTAAATATTTCTTCAAGTACTTTTACTTTTACTTGAGTACAGTTTTTGGGTACTCTACCCACCTCTGATCTTAAGCCAGAAAATTAGTGTATTACTTGTATTGCATTTATTTAATTTGGCTTTAATGCAAAAATGTTGTAAGATTAGTATCTTGTCAGGTTTACAGTATAATATAACAAATTGGCCACATTGTCACAGCAGGAGAATACGGTTGTCAGTCCGATATTTGAGTCCTTAATACGACTACGTTCATAGGCAACGGTTATTTACGGCGTGACAATCGCATTCTGTAACCGAACTCACACCCATACATTTTCAGGACTCACCGCATTCTCGGAACACACGCGCTGTGTGAACGGAACGGAACAGGACTGGATTGTCTGTCACGTCATACAGTGCAAGAGAGCCACTCTGCCGCACAGACGAGTGTCTACCATGTGTTGCATGTTTTCATGTGTGGTTTCGGTAACTTACAGTGACGGAAAAATGAGCTGTGTGTCATCTGAAAGTTTTAGACCCAGTCAGTTTTTCTCCACCGGAGCTGCTCCTATCAGTTTTGTGTTCTGTGCGCGACTCAAATGCTCTGCTCCCCACCAAAATATTACTGCTGTTGGTTAATGAAGATCTGATGGAAGATCTTACGATGCTGGTCAAATCTTACGATTGGGCTCTTGCCGTGCCAGAAAGTGATAAGACCTTCAGTTTTATGGACTACGCCATCTTTGATATTACTTAGGTCACTGTTGCTATGGTTAGCCTAAGGAATACAGGCTGACTCCCGTTGCACGTTCATACAGAATGCCCATCCCTCAGTGGCGGCTCCAGGATTTTTTTGTTGGGGGTGCTAAGGGAGGGGGGGGGGGGCTTAACAGTTCAGAGGGGGTGCTAAAAAACTAATTAAATTGAGAAAAAGTAATGAACGCCTAACTTTAGCTATCAGTTTTTTATATATAGCAGCTTCGAAAAAGGCATATTTAACTTTTTTCCTGTGTAAACTTGCCACTGTTATTAGTAATAACTTCTAATGCCAACTGCCAAATATGACACTTACAAAGTAATATAATTTATTAATGAACATAGAAAAGAAAGAAAGTTGGGATTTTTTTTTCTCTTCATTGTTTTGTTTTATTTTATTTATTTATTTAAGTTATTTTTATTTTACACATATCTAGTAGGCCTAATTGCCACACGGGCGCACATTGCTGGTGATAACCTCCCAGTGCTGATTTGCATCGTATCATGCATGTGTAGATAGCCAGAGTTGTCAAAAGCATAAAAAATTGGCAATATTAAGAGGATTTAGCATTTCCGATTAATGTAGGCCTATTAAATTCTTATTATTAGGCCTATTATTATTAGATTACTTTTATTATTAAATTACATTTTTTTTTTAAACAGGTCTATTAATTTATACAATTAATAGTAGGCCTATAATTATTATTATTAACACCGCAGGCATCAATGAAAATTCAAAGCAGCTTTATTTCATGCACCGATTTTCAAAAACAACCTGTTTAACGCGAAATACGTTTCGTCTCATGTTTTTCACTTGACAAGCCACAAGAGAAATATTAAGGGAATAATTTCAGACAGTTATATACCGTTATCAGCATATGTTAAATTAGATTCGTCTCTCGTTGCCTCAGAGAGAATATGCGCCATTAATGCAGCGTTAACCGTCACTTTTTTTTTTACTTTCTGATGGGGCTATAGCCCCGTCAAGCCCCGCACTGGCGCCGCCACTGCCATCCCTAGATTCTGATGAAATGGCGCTCTGAGTAGGCTTATATCCGTGCGCTCCTCCTATTCTGGCGCACTCACAGAAATAAAGGTACAAAAACTGTCACTAGGGCAGTACCTTTTCAAAAGGTACACTTTTGTACATATTAGGTTCAAATATGTACACTTTAAGTACTAACCTTAAATGTACCAAAATGGACCCTTTAGGTACAAACATGTACCTTTTGAAAAGGTAATGTGGCTTACTAAGGTCTAAGCTACTGTTTTAAAAAACATATTTTGAAAGGTTAAGTTTAAAATTTAATTTAAAAAAAAAAGTTTGCAGCCGCGATTGTTGAAAACACAAATTGTATCATCAGTTTTTGATAGATAGATGTTTCGAAGATCGTTTTAAAGTATAAGATTTAAATTTGTTAATATTCCAGATTTCCAACATATAGACTGCTTGTGCGCTTTTGTCTGGCTTCCTTGTTTGTTTGTAGGAGGTGTTACTGTCCAAGGTAATGAGTAGGCTATTTAATGAAAGAACAGAGCCGTCTTGTTTCACAGGAGTTTGACGTCCTGCTGTACGAATTCTTTTCAAAGAGCATTTCAGGGATTCATCCAGAAACGCTACAAGGTAAGCTTCAAAGTCGATATAAATATCATAAAGGTTAATATTCAATGTTAATTTTGTAGATTTTAAAACACAATTTAATGGAAATGCTAGTTTTCGAACTCGAAACACGTTTCTCAGATCTAAATAAGTAGCCTATACCTTTTGACAAGCAGTTACATTGCGTTGATTAAATAAAAGCCAGTTTTTAATGATTAGTTACTTCTTCTTTGTTGTAAATTTTAGTTTCGTTTCCATTTAAATGGTCTAGTTTCTGTCAGGGCATCAAGAGCTCATGCAAACTAGCGCCGTAGGGTATCAAATACAAAATGGTAGAGCTTTTCATGTGGCTCCACCCTGAGCTCCATCTGCGATACCTGTTCGCAAATAATGTTAGCGTCTACGTCACAATGATTAAAAAACGTGCATTAGTTCAAGTATGTATTGTTAATGTTAGTTAATAGTCAACTGTAAAAAAAAAAAAAAAAGTTTAGGTTTAATAATTCAGCAAATAGGTAATGCTGTGTTAAAAATATACTTGGAAATATAAATAACTGACTATAAAAATCAATACAAAATAACGACAAAGTAAATAAAATTTGTATATTTTGCCTATAGCTACATAAAAGATCTTTAATTTATATTTGCTTGTCTTTTTGTCTTGGCTTAAAGATACAAAAAAGGATGGAAAAGCTCACTTCTAAATTAACAGAAGAGCAAAGGAAGCAACTTTGTGCCTTGCTGGGGAATGTGGAACTGTCTCTTCTCTACAAAGCTTCAGTTCATGGATATCAAGCTACTGCCTTCCACCAGAGATGTGACCGTCAGGGTCCCACTTTACTTGTAGCCTACAACCGTGTAGGCTACATCTTTGGTGGATACACTAGTGTAGATTATGCTCAAAGCAGGAAGCAAATTATAGATGATCAGGCTTTCCTGTTCAGTGTTCATGGTGGAGCCCCTCTCTGTATCAAAGTTAACAGTGGATGTAACGCACGTCTCGATGATGCTGGAGGGCCCAACTTTGGCCAACAGTTGTACTTTTGCTACAACAATCAACCAGCTGTGTATAGTCAAGAAAGGAATGAATACCACTTTGATGCATATAATAGAGTGGAAGTTAATGCATTCAGTTTTAATCCTGCCAGACTATATGGGAATGACACTATCCTGAGTGAATGCGAGGTGTACAAAGTGGAAGAAAGTAAGTCATTTCTTAAAAAGAAAAATGTATCACTTACTGTAGTTTATGGACACATGTACACTGTAAAAAAGAAATCCGAAAAAAAAACAGGGCACAGTATACTGTATTAATAAGAAGCAAATTTTACAGTAGATTAAAAAAATTTAAATCTTAAATTTTACACTTCATTGTGTTGTGTTTTAGAGTTAACAGGAATGTCCATAAAATTCCTGCATAATGTTCTGGCAGAAAATTACCAGTACATTTTCTGTTGTGTACAGTATATACATTTGTGACTCCATTCTTTTAAAATGTGTAGTTAATTTTACTGCCAAAATGAAGTTGTATAATAAAACGTACAAAATTTTCCAGTTACTCAGATCAGTGCCAAGATGAAGCCATGGAGGAATGTTCTGTGGACAGCTGAGTAAACATTTTACTCAATGTTAATTTGCTGCTGATTTCATGCAGGATTGTACAATAATAAAATTGTGCTCTGTGTTGTAGACGAAGAGCAGAGCTCATGGAAATGATCAGGAATTATAAACCCCTGGTGACGTCTGTGAGTCGAGTCCGGATCCTAATGATCGGTCCTGTAGGTGCTGGAAAATCCAGTTTCTTCAACTCCATCAACTCCATCTTCATGGGCCGCATTACCAGCAAAGCCATGTCAGGATCTGCAGGCACTAGTCTCACCACACAGGTACAGATTCAATAGGATTTTGTAATTAGAGCTCAAGGAAAGTCTCTTGATGACTTGATGACTTCAGGTCTTGATGTGATTCTCTTCTTGGTTGGTAGTTTCGCACATATCCAGTGAAAGACGGTCGTGAGGGAAAGCTGTTGCCATTTGTGTTGTGTGACACCATGGGACTCGAGGAGCAATCAGGTGCAGGACTGGATATTGAGGACATCAGCAGCATTCTTCAAGGTCACGTACCAGACCGCTATAAAGTAAGTGCACGCATCTCCATAATGAATGAAGGCTGAAATATAAATTGAAGATTCTGATTAAAGTTGTTTTTTACGTCATCTTAAATCCTCTTGATTCAGTTTAACCCCACGGTACCCTTTCATGCTGACGAGCAAAAGATGTCCAGACCGGCATCTCTACAGGAGAAGATCCACTGTGTGGTGTACATGATAGACGGCACTAAAATCTCCCTCATGTCTGACAAACTACAGGAAAAACTTGCTTCTATACGCAAAAAAGTGAACTCACTGGGTAAGTATGCTGTTATATCAAAAAATAATTATAATCTATTGACTATCTCTTATTTTATGGCAAATGTTCCATGACTAGCCAAAAGCTTTTTTTTTTTTACAAATTCAGACATTCCCCAGATGGTTTTGTTGACCAAAGTAGATGAAGCCTGCTCTGAGGTGGAGAAAGATCTTCAAAGCCTTTATATCAGTTCCTACATCAAATCAAAGGTGAGATGCGGTCACATGATCACATGGTCTGTTGCTACAGGACTCAGAGTGAGTGAGATTTTGTGTCTGCAGGTTCAGGAGGTGAGCTCTCGGTTGGGTGTGCCGGTGTCTTGTGTGTTACCGGTGAAGAACTACAGTCTGGAGCTGGAGCTGGAGCTGAACTGTGACGTCCTGCTGCTCACCGCTCTACAGCAGATGCTCAACTTTGCAGACGACTGTCTGGATGATGCTGGTCCTGTGTAGGACAATTTAATAAAGTGCTACCAGTACAGCTTTATCTTCCTTTGTAGCTGATTTAACATTATATCTTTGTGTGGAATGTACTATTTATACTCTATATTTACTATTTAATCGACTGTTTGTTTGATATACTATTCACTCTTAGAAGAAAAGGTTCAAAAATGAACCTTTTGAGGTTCCTGGAGATTGCAACTGTGGAGGAACCTTAAAGGTTCATTTTTGAAAAGGTTCTAATTGGAACCTTCACTTAAAGGTGCATTAATGACCCTCATGGGTTCCTTTTTTAACCTTTTTCTAGATAGCAATAAAATTATTATTATTATTATTATTATAATACATTACTAATCCAATTTCACTATATAGACAGAACACTGATTGTCCACAAACTGTTTAATACATAAATATGTATTACAAACAAACCAACAAACACATAAATAAATAAACAACAATCAAACATAAATGTGTTACAAACAAACCAGCAAACACATTAATAAAGAAACAACAATCAACATCATGCATTTATATACATATACATTAATTTAATTTAAAAAAAACTGGCCATTGTGGCTGGCATATTGGTTTTGGCATTATGATACAAAACCAGTATGTCAGGGTGTCTCTCAACTTTGAAACATATTCAGTGTTGAAGATGAAGTGTAGAGCCGTGTTCACATCGTCTACTTCTCAGACCTCCTCCTCCCCTTCCATCATTATTTCTAAAAGAGACTCTTCATCCAAGGCATGTCCCTTTATAAACAGCAGTGTTGGGTGTATGCGTTTCCTAAACAAGGAGAAAATAATGTTATACTATAACAATATTTAGTAGTTAAAGTGAATTTAAAAAAAAAATTAAATTAAGATTAAAAAATGAGTCAGAAATAATTCTTTGACTATTTTTGAACCTGTCAATGTAATAGAGGCTTTGAAAAGAAAGATGAGGCAGTGTAAACTGTATTATCAACATAATTAAGATAATAGAGAGGGTGGCAAGTAGTCATGAAAAACTACATTATGAGTTTTTTTGGTTGCAAGAATCCGTTACTAATATTATAAGTTGACATCAGTGAGAAAACAGTTAATTCTAAATATAACAAATTGTAATCAAAAGTATATGACCCATTAAAGAGATATTTTGTTGTCATTTACTCTCCTTGATGTTGTTCCAAACAACCCTTTTTCTTCTGCAGAACATAAAATAAGATATTTTTAAGAATGTTAAAGAATGTCCATATGATGAAAATCACTGGGGTCCAGAACAACATGTCAATGATTTTCACAAAACAAAAGAAAGTCATACAAGTTTGAAACAACATGAAGGTGAGTAAATTATGACAGAATTTTAATTTTTGTTTGAATATTCCCTTTTCATTCTTGCAAATTTTACTGTGGAACAGGCACGGACACAAACCGTTCCACAGAATATCCCCTAACTAAATGTTTAGAAGAAATGATAACCAGGAGAAGGGGTTGAAAAAGAAAAAAATATAGATTTAAATATTATGGATACACTGTTTCAAATGCACTCACCTCACTGATGACATGAAGAGATCTCTGATTCTCCTTTAATAGAAGTGGAAACAGCAGGACAGCAGCAACCATTGAGACCTTAAATATAAAATTTGTTAAATTGAATATGGCATACTATGTTTCTGATAATTGTGATTCTTAGCATTACTGTTCATGTAAATCAGTGATTTATTACCTTTGTGTGCCAAACCAACGCAGATTTGTTTTTCTTCATTCAACTCAGTAACAATATCTACACCAACTGCACTTCTTTGATCGTTGATCACTGTCTGTGCCACCAGACTCTGTCTGTGACACTTACCCCTACTGGCCTTGGCCTCTTTTTATACAAATCTTGGCCAGATAGATCATCCATCTACAAAGTAAATAAATAATATAAAAATAAACATATACAGTACATGAAACATTCTCATTTGATAATAGAAATGTAAGTATCGAAGTGTCACTTTATTTTAGCAAACCTACCTCTACCATGGCTGCCATATTTTTGATGGACTCCTGGTAAAATTATCTGTTTTCTTTACTGGACCTGCAGCAAATTTCATTTATTTCTTCAACATTAATCAAAGGTGATCTTTCTCTTTTGGAATTTGTTTTTAAGCACATCCTCTGCCAGTCTTTACTCTCAAGAACTGGTATTTGGTAACCAGGGCTGAAGACATCTTGTTGTTCACCTGTTGCATACCTGAAAATAGCGCCCTCTGTTGGAGACAATAATCAATACACGAGTGCTCTGGTAACCAGCAGGCTAAAATATTAAAGAATATCTTGAAATAAAACATCTGAGTAAAGGTATTCAGGTGTTGTAACCACGGTATATGTGGAATAATTAACTCTGCACCGGTAAACTGACTTAATATTGTGGCGACATTAACATCGTAACTTCATTTTTCTACAATTCTGTGGCCTAGCTGTCCCTAAAATCACACAAATATCACATACAACTGTTCCAGACACTTTCTTACATGTAACTGACATGTTTATGTTGAATATTTACTTAACAGAAATGTTTTACAGTCTTCGAAAAAGTCCGCCAGCATCTGTTTTCAGACGAGATGTTAGGCTAACTCTGAAGCTTGAGCTCTTGTTTATGAAAGTTTGGGCTTTTAATCACATCTTTATGTGTAGATGAGAGGTTTTGATAGCTTTGTAAAGGGTTTGCTGTCAGTTTGTCAATGGTTTATTGGAAGTTGTCTAACTTATTTAAAATATGCGCTGTACTGTTAATGGGTGACGTCACTTACAGAAGCACGAATGAACTGAATCTAGTTCAAAAGTGCTTTGATCTTTCATGGTAAACAAATATTGATTAAAAAAAAATTGTTCTGTGGTTTCAGGAGTGATAACATAATCTTTCTACAAAGGAAGAGAAGCTCCAAGATTTCAAAATGTCTGAAGGGAGCTGCTGACAGAAATGCAGAAAACACAGGTGAGCAATAGAAGAAATATGCATTCATATGCTTTTTTTTTTCACAACATATTGTCTTATATATCACCATGCATCTGTTATATTACAGTTCATTAAAGGAAGGTTTTGACAGGTAGTGACACAAACCTAAATACATGAATGTTAATAATTTTATTTTAAGAAATTGTTTGTGTGTGTGTGTAGTACCGTTTTTTTTTCTGCGTTTCACTTCTGCTCTAGCTTGCTTCCTTTAAATAAAGCTAAATATCGCTGGCTCTGTGATAAATTGCATATTATGTTTCTAGATTATGATGGCCGTGCAGCAGAGGAGCGCAGTCTCCTGTCGGACAACATCTCTAAGTCGCTATGAACCATGTGACTAGTAAGTAAAACCTCAAACATACAGGACACTACTGTTCAAAAGTTAGAGGTTGGTATGATTTTTTTTAAATGTTTTTTGAATGTGTTTTTTAAGTAAGTCTTCTGTTCACCACTACTGTATGTATTTGATTAAAAGAACAGAAATATTGTAAAATATTATCATTCAAAATACCACTTTTTTATGTGAATATATTTTAAAATGTAATTTTTTTGCTGTGATCAAAGCTGAATTTTCAGCATCATTACTCCAGTCTTCAGAGTCACATGCTCTTCAGAAATCATTCCAAGATGCTGATTTGCTGCTCAAGAAACATTTCTGATTACTACCTTTGTTGGAAACAGTTTTTGCTGCTTAACATTATTATGGAAACAATACCATTCAAACATTTGTGGTAAGAAAATAAAGATATGAATACTTTTATTAATCAAGGGTGTATTACATTTATCAGAAGTAACAGTGAAGACATTTATAATGTTGGAAAAGATTTCTATTTACTAAATTGTTTAATACATTTAATAAATGTTGTTAATTGTACTTTCTATTCATCAAAGAATCCTGAAAAAGGTATCACCGTTTCCACAAAACTGTTAAGAAGCAAAAACTGTTTTCAACTGTTTTAATAATAAGTAATGTTCTTGAGCACCAAATCAGCATATTAGAATGATTTCTGATGGACCATGTGACCCTGAAGACTGGAGTAATGATGCTGAAATTTCAGCTTTGATCACAGGAATAAATTACAATTTACAATATATTAAAATAGACAACAGTTCTTGTAATTATATTTTGCAATATTACTATTTTTTTCCCCAAAAACACTGTAATGTTTCCAAAATCTTGACAGTTACTGTATAATTGTTACTATATTGCTTAAATACCAATACCAAATACCTTTGTGGCCCAAGATGCTGGGATAGGCTTCAACCCCCAAGACACTAGAGAGGATAAGTGGTTTGGAGAGTGAATAGATGGATGCATGAACTTCCAAAATACTTTGACTTGCTTTGATTTTGTTTCTATTCCGGCTGCTGTTCAGCTTAAAAATACCTTTCCATTATCATTGTTTGTCATTTTGCATCATTATACCTGTGCTAAACCTATTAAAATTAAGAAACTAATGAAAGGTTTTTTTTTTTTTTTTACAGGATCATATGTACCCAGCCTCAACCATTCATCAGAAGGACTGTGAAAGCGGGAACTCTTTGAACCACCAGTGGCAGTTTCCACGGGATGAAAAAGGGCATAGTAGTGGATGATGAGGTACTGACATTAACCTGCCAAAAAAGGTTCCTCTGTGACATCGCCGCGAAACCCCCTTTTTGGTTCTTTCTGTCACCTTTTTTTAAGAGTGTAGATGAGTGTGCAACTGACCAATAACAACTGAGTATTCCAGCAAGTTGTTTATTAATATTGTGTATATATTCTTCTCATTTTTAGGTCCTGAGACCATATGGGGTGAAGATCAAGACAACCAAACCAAAGGTGGACTGTAACCTACTGGACTATATGATAGACTTCATACTGACCACTACTGCCATGTATGCAGCATGAAAAGTTTTTGAAAAAAGGGGCATTTCCTTCACCAAGTAAAAGTGTGGAGGATTCATCTAGCCTTCATTGGCCCCCATGAGGTGACTCGATGTAGAATAAATCAACTTGCTTTAGGCTTGAAATGACTGAAATCTTCTCATGTGAGTTGATATCATTTTAAACATTCTTTAAAGTACTTCTCATTTCTTGTGAATGTATTTTGTAGTATGTGTAAAACTTTTCCACTGAAAGAACCTTTTTTACCTTTATTGATACTGTAATCAAGGTTGTTAATGCTATGGACTGCACACATCTGTGTTGGGCTTGTGTTTACAGGTCGTATAAAACTAGGCCTGGCTGCAACAACTAATCGATAATGAAAATAATCATCAACGAATTTGAATAGTGCATCAAAACAAACAGACCGCTCATAATTCTGACTAAAATACACATTTTGCTCAAATATTTTTTGTTTGAAATTAAGTGTAGGTTTAAAGCCCTACATGTAACACAAGTAATCATATTTATGAGAGCAGTAAGAGTAAAGGCACTATTGTTGGAACTGTCCATTAATATAATATAATTACTCTGTTCAGACGAATGATTGTGTTTATTCTTCGTACCTCCTACAAGTTAACATTGTGTTTTTTGTTTAAATTGTTTTAAATTCCGTTTCAAAATAACAAGCAATCTGTTGTTTTTAGGTTTAGAATGTAATGTTTGTATTTTAACACTTTAATGCTTATAATGTACAGCAGAGCCTACATAGATACATTCTTTATATTTGTTTTCATAGGCAGGATGTGAAATGACATTCTTTAAAATAATGGATTAAAATTATTTTAATTAAAAAATTATGTATATATTTTATTTATTTATTTATTTGTCATCCAATTACTAGTATTAATAAAAAAAATCTACAAATAAATTGGTTATCCAAAAAAATTGTTAGTTGCATGTAGCCCTACATAAGATATTGTTAAAGAGGTAGGCGGTATAATATTGTGTGTGAACACTAAGTCATGTTTATTTGTACAACATGTAATTAATTTCTATAGAGTTAATGCATTATTACAGTGAAACAATTTGCTATTTTTATTTTGTAAATTAGCAGAAAACCATCTCTACCACTGCAGTGCTTTATCACTATTTTTTAAATAAAGTTATAGTTCATAGTTCTGAATCATTTTGTCATGTGACAACAATATTTTGTTTCAGATGATGTAACTGCTATAATAAAGCCTGTATCATAGAATAGTAACTTGTCATTCTGTTTTTATTTTGTAGATGTTTGTTGAATAACTAGGCTTAAATGTAATTTGAGGTACTTTAGTAAAACCATGGTTAAACTATGGTATTACAGCCATAGTTAATTTGTGGTACTTGAACCATGGTTTTTAAAACCATGGTTCGCACCAAAAAACCATGGTTACTACAGTCACGGTTTACTACAGTTGTACTACAGTATTACTACAATATAACTGTAGTAAAACCATGGTATCAGAACCATGTTTTTTTTAAAACCACGGTTTGCACCAAAAAACCACGGGTACTACAGTCACGGTTTACTACAGTTTTACTATAGTAAAACCATGGTTAATTTTCGTAAGGGCGTTTTGTTTTACGGACTATTTCAAGCAGGTAGTAAAATTGAACGAAGTTAAACTTCAACTACTCATATGATTGTTCACATTTTGTAAAGAATTAATTGTTTCTGTAACGTGTTTCTTAGTACTCTGTTTACCTTCATCCTATCAGAACTGATCACTATTTAGGTAGTGTTGAAATACAACTACAAAAAAAGCATATTTCTCCGAATTTCTCCAAGATTACTTGTTGACTGTTGACGTTTTTCAGGAATGTCTGAGATTAAGCGTTTTCAGTGTTTAAATAAATATTTACAAATATATTCTTGTGTTTTTATTCTGTCTCCCAATGTTGTCTGTGTCTAAAAATAGCCTTTAAATTATACTCTGATAGCTCAAGACCACACAAGAACTTGGAATCGATGTTTGCGTGCTTGAATGTTGCTCTACACTCAACTCAACATAATTTTGATACACAATCCTCATGCTTTCTTTATCAACCACTCATCACAGTTATCATTAATGTTAAGCTTCAGTGGCATTAACTGTTGTATTCTATAACAATGCTTTAGAATGTTGGGCAAGTTAAGACATTTATTTCAATTGTTTTTATGTCTAACCTCTAAACAAATTACAGCTCATCCATTTACATCATCCTTCTCAAAATGCACTAGTGTTAATGTGATGTTATACTTATATTAGTCCAATAAGTAGGCCTAGTTTTTCTAGTTGTTATTATTTGCTTTTTCTGCTGTAGTAATATTTTACTTTCCTAATCTCATTAGTAACAGCCATTTTTTTGTGCCAACATGTTTACTAAATTACATAATGGGTTAGGTTTGCTTCATAATTTCAAATGGAACTGTAGCCTACATTTTATCCCATATATAGTCATTTGTGGTTGAAAAATTATTGAAAAAGAGTTCTGTAAGAGGCGTTCCATGATGGCAAGCTCTGTGCATTGAACAAAAATCAAGAAGAAAAATAAAAAGCGAGCTCAAACTTGTTTAATTCAAATTTGGGTGCCATTCCAAAGGTAAGTGCAAGTTGTAATAGAACAGAGACAATAGAAAATTTGTTTATTTTGTGTTTATTTTTGCACATAAAAACCGCTTTCACGTTTGGCTTGTTTACACATTCCATGTGGTACCAGCCATAGCAACTGTCACATTGAATCTGAAAAAGACAGTAAAATCAATATGAAAATGTAAACTAGCAAAGTTAGAAAAAAATATATATATAAATATATATATATATATATAAAGAACACATTAAAATACCCAAGAGTCAGTGTCATCCTGAGTGTTAGGATATTTGTCTCCACATGACAAGCATAGATTAGACAGGTCTTCTGTGGAAACAGGCATTAAGGTATTGGTGTAATGATGCACATCACCACATCTTATTGGATGTTGAATGTTTCACAAATTGAATGTATCACACACATATGTAACCAATTATTTCTTGGCCAGAACTGTGCACAACAGCAAATGCAAATCGGCAGGTGTGGTGTGTCAAAAACATTTAAAAGAAGAGGATAAAGCCATGTTAATAATATAATGTGATATACCTAATGCTATCTAAATGTCATATGTACTATTTAGGCTGTTTAAATTTGATAACCATTCACAAATTTCTGTGTAAAATGTGTTGAGGTTTATCGATGCATTCATTAAGTGAAAATGTCTTTAATAGTAAGACAAAAGTGGCATTTTATTTATATTTATCTGTAAAAATGTTTGTCGAGAAAAATCGTGGGATTAAGGACCAAATTACTACATCAAGACTAATAAAATAATTATTCAAATATGAATTTATAAGTGTACATTTCCTTAATTTTTGTGATACACCTTTTTCTGTACCTTGTAGACCAGTATTGTTTTCGTGTTCAATTATTTACAAAAACATTACATAAGAATGATTACCTAATTTAAAGGCTATTTTTAGACACAGACAACATTGGGAGACAGAATAAAAACACAAGAATATATTTGTAAATATTTATTTAAACACTGAAAACGCTTAATCTCAGACATTCCTGAAAAACGTCAACAGTCAACAAGTAATCTTGGAGAAATTCGGAGAAATATGCTTTTTTTGTAGTTGTATTTCAACACTACCTAAATAGTGATCAGTTCTGATATAGGATGAAGGTAAACAGAGTACTAAGAAACACGTTACAGAAACAATTAATTATTTACAAAATGTGAACAATCATATGAGTAGTTGAAGTTTATTAGCTATTATATTAACAAAGAGGACCTGTTTGCAGACACAAAGCCAGATGAGGAATCAATGGGTGGTTTCCACACAACAAACAGGGACTTCTGTTTGTTCAGACCAGTGGCGTAGCCAGAATTAAAATTTTGGGGGGCCATCTTAAAATGAGGAGGCCGCTCTATATTACATGTAGGCTTTAATGTGTGCATTTTCAAGTGTGGAACCTGAATATCAGCGCGCTTATACTGATAGTTAACATGGAGGCGCCAGTGTGATCACTTGCACTTAAAATACTCTGTCATTTCTGGTCATACAGATAAGAATAATTACATAACTCTAATCTGTTAAGGGTCTACATTTGTTTGTGTACACTCACAATAACAACAAAATGTGAGAGCGTGTCAAAAATGAACTGATACTCCATTACCTCACAGACTTGAGAATGCGAATGCGAAATGTTTCAATAATGAACCAATTCAAATAAAAAACAAATATTCTCAGATTATGTAATCCCTATGAAATGTGTAGCATATTGCGCGTCCACCTCAGAAATTACGATTAAGCATCATTAACTTAATCGCTTTTTAGTTTATCGATGATTTATTAAAATGATAAGGTAATCTCCTTAGGCAATTAAAAGCTCATAATTATGATTTATGGCTTATTTAGGCCTGTAATTGTGCGATTATACACATAAGTCTAATGAACACCATTAAAACCTAAATTACAGCATATTAACTTCATTTCAACAGAACACATTTACACTTAAAATACAAGACAGTTTAACACCCGTATTTTAAAACCTAAATTACAGCATATTTATTTATGGTGTCCGATGAGATACATGACTTTCTAATATGAATTACAGTTCTACTGATAACTTAGGCTTATGTTACCTTGTGTATTTTGCTTCATTTATTTCCAATGTACTTATACCTTGAATTTACTGATAAAGAAATAAAACATTTTAAATGCATTCCAAAAATGTTGTGTATTAGGACATCAAAACATCAAATAGTTTCTCATTCCTTTTGATTATTTAAAAGGTTTACAAGATTTTTACATTTTTCCCCCATGTTTGATAACTCAATATTCAGTAGGCTACATGAAATTTTAGAGAGACTGACATTTGTCACATAGCTTAACACATAAATAAAAGACAGCTTAACACCAATATTTTAAAACCTAAATGACAGGAATTTAATTAATAATTTCAACAGAACGCATACTCTCTTAAAAATCAAGGTGCTTCACGATGCCATAGAAGAACCTTTTTGTCTAAATGGTTCCATAAAGAACCTTTAACATCTGAAGAACCTTTCTGCTTAACAAAAGGTTCTTTGTGGTGAAAGAAGGTTCTTCAGATTATAAAAAGGTAACTTTTTGTGTGTTGCCTTGTGTATTTTTGTATAATTTATTTCCAATGCACTTAAACCTTGCATCAACCGATAAAGAACACATTTTAAATGCACTCCAAACATACTGTGTACTATTGTAAACATCCTGAAATATTTCTCATTTCTCTTGATTAAAAGCATGTCACACATTTTTTTTCATGTTTGACAACTCAATATTAACTGCATGAAATTTTAAAGAGATTGACTTTGTCACATAACTTAACATAAATAAAAGACAGCAATTAAAAGCATAAATTACATTATATACTTCATTTCAACAGAACATTAACACCTATAAATAAAAACAGCTTTTGTACTTCACCGTTTCAGGACAACAAACATAGCCTACAACATAGCCTCTTCCAACTTTTGAGAAAAGTCTTTCGACAATACAAGTGATCAGGCAGTGTGATCTTTAACAGTCTATTTATGTTTGGGAACACGTCAGCGGGGCAAGTGTCCAGAACTTCCATAAGGGAAGAGAAAGAATGTCCATCTTCTATTTTCCAGCACAGAAGTTGAAAGAGAATGCGTAGTTAGACTTCTTTAAATGGAGCACCATAGTGTCCACATGGCATCCTCAGTAGCTCGCCTTTTGAAAAGAAATCAGAGCCAGACAAACATGCCGCTGCTTCACGCATTAATCCGTATTGATCCTCCTGGAAGCGGCTGTCCAGTTCAGTGATTTGTCGGTCTAAAATGTCAACCCGTAGTTTGTTGAGATCAGCATTGTTATGGCTGTGGATTTCCCTAAACTACATGAAAAAAACAGAAACTATTTCAGTCGGGCTGATAGCCTTCTAACTCTGGTGCTGGTGACATCCCAGTTGGAAATGGAATACTTCCATCAGGTCATCAGTCAACTTTAAAACTTTGTCGAAATCATTTTGCACATTTTCTCAGAACTGTACATATATATTCCTTAGATCTTTGATCAGCGACAGGCAGTCGATGACTGATATTGTGCTGCTCTGTAAAGTAGCAACATCACTGGCTTCAAATAATTTGCCAAATGTCACCGCCAGAAATACTTCAATTCAAGCTCCACCTTATATATATGGATTGTTCAAGTTCAAGGCACTTTCTGTGAGGATAAAGTTCCTTCTGGATCTCTAAAAATCGAGCATGCCTGTGCACACCAGTCATGAAAGTATGCAAAGAGTGCACAGTATCAAAAAAAGTATTGACATATCCATATAACTTCGATGCGGTGCAGAGAACAAACTGAGCCTGTGCGAGTTACAGTGCACATACAAAGCATTCAGAAAAGTCAGTTTTAGAATTAAGTGCACACCACCCTTGTTTCCTGACATTACAGAAGCCCCATCAAAGCAAAAGCCAATGCAGAGAGATGGATCCAGCTGTAATGGCTCAATGACTGAATGCACGTATCTTACCACCAGCTCCTGTTTTGATATGTCTTTGCATTCATCAGCCATAATCACGTAGTTGGTGTATGGTGTCTCATGCAACTCAGCCTTGACCTTTTGTAGAAGCAAGGAGGCTGCACATTCAAGCAACTCATTCTGAATTTCCACACTCATTAGTCTGGTATTTTGGGTATCTCCTGGAGATGATTTTGCACGTCTGGGTCATGCTTAGCATTTAAGCTAAACACTTCCAAAAAATTGCCTTTATTTTAGGCCTCTTCATGTTCCCTGTGGCCATGTAAATCAATGCCTTGTTTTGCACAGAACATGTCAGTGACCACTTTACATATTCACAGTTTTTCTCCACAAAAGCTGGTTTAAAACAGTCCATTGGGTTTTGTGGGTCGTTTATATGCCTCATATTTACACAGGGAAAGAGGATGAGATTTGCTGGCTTGGTGTCTGATGCAGAGGTGTTTCCAGTCTTTGAACCCATTGCAGATGAGCACTTTCTCTGCACACGGGTTGGGAATGCATAATTTAAATACACAATCACATGATATCAGATTTACAAAATAAAACATTCAACGAGAAACATTCAAATGTAAAAGAAAACATAGAAAAACAACATTAATATAATGAAACAGTGCCAGAGGACAGTAACAAAATATAATAGACAAAAAAAAAAAAAAAAAAAAAAAACTTTTATTGGGTCGTCACTTTATACAGTAGCATACCTGCTTACAATATTATGAGTTCTAATAGCCTTTTTACTTGTGCAGTTACACAGGTCTTTACAATACAGCTTGAAATTTTTTATAAAATTAGAAAAGTTTGGTTTGGAGCCTGACCACTTCATTTTATGAATATGAAACCTCCCCATTAAAATTAACAATTGTATGAAGTATGCTTTATCTTTATCAAATCCATGATCCCCGAAGTATATTATTACGTCAAATCCACTCAGCTGCAAAGAAATGTCCAACATTTTCTTAATAAATAACTCCACATCAATCCAAAATATTATTGTATGTATACAATGAAAAAATAAATGAAAAATAGTTTCCTTTTCACCTTTACAGAAATCCCAAGAGTAATCAATTTCTAATTTATTTATGTACTGATGCTGTCATTTGTGCTAAAGGAGCCCAGACCAAGTATTGAGTGCATACTTGAACATTCTTTAAAGAACTTGAACTTTTCTGTTTTGCAAATTCTTTTTTTGATGGATCTTAGGAAATATTCTAATACTTTGAGATACTGGATTTTTGACTTTCATGAGCTGTAAGATCATCAAAATTAAAACAAAAAAACTTTTGAAATGTT
This sequence comes from Acrossocheilus fasciatus, assembly GCA_036784905.1. Classification (NCBI taxonomy): domain Eukaryota; kingdom Metazoa; phylum Chordata; class Actinopteri; order Cypriniformes; family Cyprinidae; genus Acrossocheilus; species Acrossocheilus fasciatus. The sequence continues at coordinate 16,853,131 of CM071959.1, read as the reverse complement.
TTTCTTTGCATGTAGTGAATCTAGAATATATGAAAGCTTCACTTTTTGAAAAAAGTTACACTTTTTTTTGTTTGTTTGTTTTGGACTTTTTCACGATATTCAATTTGTTTGAGATGCACCTGTATAAAAAGTAACCGCTCTGTCTCGTCTGTTGGCGCGTTGTCCGTTTCTTCTTTGCTCCGCGATATAGCGCCCATTTGTAAATTTTATGGGTGTGGCTTCCGGTCTCATCTGCATCCAGTTATTTCTAGCTGTACAAAACAGCTTGTTTTGCTGCTTGATATTGCAAACAGGTGTGTCTTACCATATTATTTTAATGTATGTTAATTATGAACACACTGGTTTGTAGTGTAAACAGTTTTACCGTGTAGCTACTGCACGTTGTTATTCTTCTATAGCGAATAATGAACCAGAAGTCTCGCCCATAGGCTTACTTCCGCCTTGAAGAATAAGGAGGACACTGGCTTGATTATAAGATGTCAAAACATTACCAAGATACATCAACTTACTGTTTAGCATGTCAAAATGTTTTTAATATATTGTATATTATAGCCTACTGTCCAATGGACAACTTTCTTCATGTATACTCTAACGTTTTAGCTGAAACAGTAACCATACACAACTGAAACGCATACAGTATGTGACAGACATGGAGACCTCAGGTGTTCACTATATTAGTTAGTAATGTCTGAACAAAGAGAACCTGTAGCTCAGACACAAGAGGAATCAATGGGCGGTTTCCACACAACAAACAGATACATCTGTTTGTTCAGGCAATTAGTGCAGTTTTTCATCTCCCTCAGCATACACTGTGTTTTAGAGACCTGCCAATTCAATAATATTTAGTTGATGAATTTCAATGCTTATCTTGGGTGTAACATCCTAAGGACAAGTGAAGCATTTCAGTGTTACTTTCACACAGCAAGTGTTCTACGAAAGGTAAGTTACATATACATATTAGAATAGTATAAAATATTAACACTAATCTGATCTGCCATTTCATATAACTCTTTTTGCATTGGCAGTTCATAGAAACAATGAACAGCAAGTTTAAAGTAAAGTACTGTAAGAATAATTCTTAACTGAACCTTAAAGCATCAAACAAACAATAAATAAATACACAAGTCATGAACAGAGGACATACATTAATTAAAAGTGCATTTCTACTTCAGTAGTAGTTCAGTGCAATTGAAAATGTAGGCTATACTAAATACCACTAATTCTTAAATTGGTTTTTAGTGCATTGAAATAAAGTATACAGAGAAGTTTTATTAGTGTGTTTCTTAAAAGTGTTTTTGAATGCTTTAAAATTTGTTACATCTATCTTAGTAGACTTTTATAGTAATCCTAATTTTTTGTTAAAAATACATTACTAATGTACTAGTTATAAGTACATTTCCCAACTGTGGTACTTAATACAGAGAAATATGTGACCCTGGACCACAAAACCATCTAAATTTAGATTGATACATCATCTGAAAGCTTTCCATTGATGTACGGTTTGTTAGGATATAGGACAATATTTGACTGAGATACAACTATTTGAAAATCTGGAATCTGAGGATGCAAAAAACTCAAAATATTGAGAAAATCGCCTTTAAAGTTGTCCAAATGAAGTTCTTAGCAAAGTTTTGATATATTTACGGAACATAATCTTTACTTAATATCCTAATGATCTTTGGCATAATGGAAAAATTGATAATTCTGACCCCCACAATGTATTTTTGGCTATTGCTATAAATATTCCCCAGCGACTTAAGACTTGGTTTTGTGGTCCAGGGTCACATATGTTAAAAGCACATTTTAGTTTATATTCATGGTGTCACAAAATAGCACAGATAGAATAGTACACTTAGATGATCTTAAGATTTTCTTAAGAGGTACTGAAGAATATTTTTTAGTATATTCAGTACTAAATTAGTGCGTGAAAATAGATTATGGAATACATTATGGAAGTGCACTAAGTGTACTGAATAATGTTTATGTTAGTGCACTTTTTTTCACCTTGGAAGCCCAAAATCATCAGCCCTCCACCAGCATGCTTGACTTTTGGTATGAGTGTTTTGTGCTGATATGCTCTTTTGGTTTTCACCAAACGTGGCACTGTGCATTATGGCCAAACATCTCCACTTGGTCTCATCTGTAGACAGAAGTCTTATGGTTTGTTCAGATGCAACTTTGAACACCTAAGCTATCCTGCCATGTTCTTTTTAGAGAGAACAGGCTTTATTTATTTATTTATTTTTTTTTGGAATGACTTCAAGTTGTTTGGAAATGGCTATATTACTCTTCCCAGATTGATGGCAGCAACAATTGCTTCTCTAAGATCATTGCTGATGTCTTTCCTCTTTGGCATTGTGTTAACACACACCTGAAGGCTCCAGACCAGCCAAAACATCTGCTTGTCCTGATATGGAAAACCATGGAATTCACTATGGTGTCTTTTCTTTTTCACATAACTGTATAAACACTGCATTAAAAAAAAAGAATAATAGGAGACAGAAGTGTACCTTATTTGAGGAATGTGCCGACTGGAGATATGAATGCATGAAGCTTAAGTTTACATTTGTATTTGTATGTCTTTGTCTTCAAGGTTGCATAAAAGACAAGTGATAGATGGTATCATGGAGTCCTTCACTTCTAATTTGACAGAAGAGAAAAGAAAGCAGCTCTGTGCTTTGCTGGGGAATGTGGAACTGTCTCTTCTCTACAAAGCTTCAGTTCATGGATATCAAGCTTCTGTCTTCCACCAGAGATGTGACCGCCAGGGTCCCACTTTACTTGTAGCCTACAACAGTTCAGGCTACATCTTTGGTGGATACACTAGTGTAGATTATGCTCAAAGTGGGGAGCAAATTACTGATGAGGACATATTCTTATTCAGCTTTCATGGCAAAATCCCTGTGTGCATCAAAATTAACAGTGGACATTATGCACGTCTCGATGATGCTGGAGGGCCCAACTTTGGTCAACAGCTGTACTTTTGCTACAACAACCAACCAGCTGTGTATAATTCTGGAGGCAAAGAATTCAGTTTTAATACAGCAACCATGTTCGGCAACGACACTCAACTGAGTGAATGTGAGGTCTATAAAGTGGAGCAGAGTAAGCCCATCACCAGATTTTTTAAATATTTTTTTTTAACCGAATATAGTCATGTACAAGAAGCTTCAGTATTTTTATGCAATTCACCTTAATCTTTGTTAATATTTTATTTATTTTTTGCTAGGCTCTCAAGTCAGTACTGAGGAGAAACCATGGAGGAACGTTCTGTGGACAGCTGAGTATGTTTCTTCTCAGGTTTTGGTTTTGTTTGCTCATTGCAGTTATATAAACTGCTATAAAACTGTGATCTGCGTTGTAGACGAAAAGACGAGCTCGTGGAAATGATCAGGAATCATAAACCCCTGGTGACGTCTGTGAGTCGAGTCCGGATCCTAATGATCGGTCCTGTAGGTGCTGGAAAATCCAGTTTCTTCAACTCCATCAACTCCATCTTCATGGGCCACATTACCAGCAAAGCCATGTCAGGATCTGCAGGCACTAGTCTCACCACACAGGTACAGACTCAATAAGATTATAGTAGAGCTCAAGGAACGTGTCTTGATGACTTCAGGTCTTGATGTGATTGTCTTCCTGGTTGGTAGTTTCGCACATACACAGTGAATGATGGTCGTGGAGGAAAGCCGTTGCCATTTGTGTTGTGTGACACCATGGGACTCGAGGAGCAATCAGCTGCAGGACTGGATATTGAGGACATCAACAGCATTCTTCAAGGTCACGTACCAGACCGCTATAAAGTAAGTGCACTCATCTCCAAAATAAATGAAGGTTGAAGTATGAATGATGTTTGTTTCATGCTAAATCATCTCGATTTAGTTCAACCCCACAGCACCGTTTCAACCTGACGAGCAAAAGGCCTCCAGACCTGCATCTCTACAGGAGAAGATCCACTGTGTGGTGTACGTGATAGACGCCACCAAAATCTCCCTCATGTCTGACAAACTACAGGAAAAACTTGCTTCCATACGCAGAAAAGTGAACTCACTGGGTGAGTGAGCATATTTGTGACCCTGGACCACAAAACCATCTAAATTGAGATTCATACATCATCTGAGAGCTGAATAAATAAGCTTATCATTGATGTATGGTTTGTTAGGATAGGACAATAATTGGCTGAGATATAACTATTTGAAAATCTGAATCTGAGGGTGCAAAAAAATCTAAATATTGAGAAAATCACCTTTAAAGCTGTCTAAATGAAGTCCTTAGCAATATATATTACTAATCAAAAATTAAGTTTTGATATATTTACGGTATGGAATTTATATCTATTTATTTAATATCCTAATGATTTTTGGCATAAAAGAAAAATCGATAATTTTGACCCATACAATGTATTTTTGGCTATTGCTACAAATATACCCCAGCGACTTAAGACTGGTTTTGTGGTCCAGGGTCACATTTATACAAATCTTGTGACTAATACAAAGTAGGTTGTACAAAGAGCTACATGTAAAACACCTTAAAACATCCCTCAACAATTTCAGGCATTGCTCCGATCGTCTTGATGACAAAAGTAGATGAAGCATGTCCTTTAGTGGAGAACGACCTTCAAAGCCTTTATCTCAGTTCCTACATCAAGTCAAAGGTGAGATGCGGTCACATGATCACATGGTCTGTTGCTACAGGACTCAGAGTGAGTGAGATGTTGTTTTGTGTCTGCAGGTTCAGGAGGTGAGCTCTCGGTTGGGTGTGCCGGTGTCTTGTGTGTTACCGGTGAAGAACTACAGTCTGGAGCTGGAGCTGGAGCTCAACTGTGACGTCCTGCTGCTCACCGCTCTACAGCAGATGCTCAACTTTGCAGACGACTATCTGGATGATGCTGATCACGTGGAGGGCAACATATGAAATGCTACTGTATGTAGGGTGAATTTGGGTAATCTGGGACACCTAAATTCCAGTGTGTTTATTTCCTGTTCTAACAAAATTTTTTCAGGACTTTTACTATAAGTTTAGCATGGATGTCATGTGACTGAAATCACATGACTTCATGGGGGTGATTCCATAGAAAGGGGCAGGGAATTGCATGACAAGGTCAATGACATAGGATTCTGACTAGATTAATGTTAAGGACATAAATCTGTCATAAATAAGACAATGTTCCTAATTGTCAAATTATGTTTGTGATCTATTCAAGCAACAAATTATGTATTAAAGTGTTGAAAATGTGTTTTAGTTTTTTTTCTTTCAAACATTTTTTTTTTGTTGTCCCACATTATCAAATATGATTGAGAATGTGGGACAGCATGCTTTGGGTAATCTGGGACAGTCTTCAAATGGGGGAAATATGCATTTAGGGATTTTATGGCCCAGTTTCATAGACAGGGCTTAGCCTAAACCAGGATTAGGCCATAGTTCAATTAGGACATTTAAGTAATTTTTATGAACTTGCCTTAGAAAAAAGCATTACTGGTGTGCATCTTAAGACAAAACAAAGGTAGGTACTGACATGTTTTAAGATCAGTCAGCTCTAATTTACATTTTAGTCTAGGACTAGGCTTAAACCTTGTCTGTGAAACCGGGGATATAAATCTAATGACAAGGGCTAATATATGCCATAATGAGAAATGGGTGTTAATGTTGAGGACGTAAATGCCATGAGACCAGGTAGCATAAATCTGTCATAAATAAGACAATGTTCCTAATTATTGTTTGTGATCTATTCAGTATTGTTCCCCGAGTAGCCCCAATTTTATAGAATGGAGAACTTGAATAACCGAATGAATAATCCATTAATCAAATTGTTACTTGCTGTTGCTTAAATTTTAGTTGATTTTTTAAAATGTTAATACAATGTTAAACAAATTTGATAAAGTTTTAAATTAATTTAAATGAATTAACACAGTAGATCCTGTGTAGAGATAGAAATAAAAAAAAAATTTAATTGAGATTTCTGGACTTGTCTTTTTTTTATAATGCTTTTTTAAAATTGGTGATATTGTGTTTGGCATGCATAAAGTATGGTGAATATAGGCTTTTTTAGGCCTAATACATATGTCCCAGATTACAAAGTGACCTGTCCCATATTATCAAATTCAAGTAGATTTTTTTTTTTAGCACAAAAACACTAATAGATGTGGCATGTCTCCTCTGGGTATAATATATTCTTTCTTCTGGTGTGGTTAGAAAACATCTTAGGGATTTCAGAAAAGTCTAATGTGTTTATCTCATGTGTCAGATTACCCGAATTCACCCTATGTATGTATGTATATATATATATATATATATATATATATATATATATATATATATATATATATATATATATATATATATATATATATATATATATATATATATATATATATAGGAGATTTGTGTTATGTATGGTTTGAGTTGAGATCAGAATGTAGTAGAAAATATGTAGGCCTAAAATATGGATATGATCAATAAAGTTATTTGATGTTAATTTATAAAAATAGTAGTCACTTCTGTTAGTTACTTATTGTGTCAATAATTAAGCAACTAAACGGCTTTAAAATGTAATAATGTAATGGTGAGTGGGTGCCTAATAATGACTATTTCTGGGGTAACAAGAAGACCATTTAGGAAACAAGGTTTGTACTGAAACTGTTAACTGTCTGCTAATAGCTATTACACATTTGACTGACTGAGGTACTGGACTGCGTTTAACGTGCTTGTGATTTTAAGATGATTTGTGAGTAAAGCGGGCTGAACTCGTATAATTTTAGTGAATATGGACATTTTACAAATAGTTCGTAGGAAAAGAGAACTTACCGTATTCACGCTCGACTGACCTGAGGTATGTGTTCAGGTATGGTGATATCTTCGACAAGTAGACAGTGCAGGGAATATTCTATTATTTAAAGTTCATATAAAATAACAGTATTACATTTTATTTACACAAAAATAACTTTATTCTGAACGTATGTCTATATTTATTCACTTTTACAGAGTAAAGTCAAATCTGAAGTGGAGCTGCATTGTCTCGGGTGACCCGAGTTTGAGTCCCGATTCAAAGACCCCTTTCTATCTACCCTTGTAGTACTGTCCTATAAAATAAAGTCAGTCAGTCCAAAATATAATATATATATATATAGACATTTTATTTGTGTGCATTCACAATATCAACAAAACATTGTGCTTTTATAAAATGAATAGGAAAACAGAGGATGCGCTTGCTCTCTAGTCTCAAATAGGAGCGCTTCACAATGATGAACCAAAACTTAACGAATTGAGTCACAAATATGATAAATATATCTATAGAAAGCTTTAAATTACTACTTTAAAACGAAATAATTCAAATACAAAACAATAATTCAAATCGAAAACAAAAACTCTTTCATTATGTAATCCATAAAGATGCATTTCTCTCTAAAGGCACGTCCAATGAGGAGATGGCCAGTCATTTTTCATCACCTTCTAAAATATAAAAATAAGGAAAAGCCTACGGGTAGCTTGAATGTAAAACACGGTCATGAATTCGTTGTATTCCCATTTGTAAAATAGGCTACAAATTAATTGTTGTAGTCTAACCCAATCTCATGAAAGTGCGTGTAGCACGATTTTCTCTTTCTATCTGACGTAATGTTTATAAACAGAAATTGACTTTGGCATGCAAAAGACTTTATTAATAATGGCATGGCTGGTTCAGTCGACAGAAATATGGGACACACGGGTTTATAATTTACTGCTGAAATGTTTGCGGGGCAAATCTCAGGTCAGTCTGAGCGCTCATGGTACTCACAGTGCGTACAGCCGTACACCTGCAGGCACCACTGGATACACTAGTGTAGATTATGCTCAAAGTGGGCAGTATACTGATAAGGAGGCTTTCCTGTTCAGCGTTCATGGCAAGATCCCCACTTGAATCAAAGTTAACCGTGGATGTAACACACGTTATGATGATGCTAAAGGGCCAAACTTTGGCCAACAGTTGTACTTTTGCTACAACAACCAACCAGCTGTGTATAGTCAAGAAAGGAACGAATACCTCTATGATGAAGAGAGTACTAATAAAGCATTCAGTTTTAATCCTGCAACACTGTATGGAAATGACACTCAGCTGACTGACTGTGAGGTGTCAAACAATGTCAAACACAACACAGACAGCAAAATAGTGTTGGCCCAGATCCGGCCCACATCTGGCCCGTGTGAAATCCATGCGGGCCAGATGTGGGCCAGATCTGGGCCGACACTGCTTGCTGTCTGGGTATAATAATCTAACAATATAGCAAATGATATTCTTTTTTAAAAAAATACACTTCCTACAGAGCTCAACTGTGACGTCCTGCTGCTCAGCGCTCTACAGCAGATGCTCAACTTTGCAGATGACTATTTTGATAATACTCGTCCTGTGGAGGGCAACACTGAATAATTATTTTTTACAGTTCCAGCAGCTGAGGACAGATTCAGAAAAGGCCAAACCAAAAGTTCTTCTCCAAAATATTCAGTAATTTCATATTTCGGTCTACTAAAATACGAAAAGTTTACTTCTTATTTTTAAATATTAAGTATTTAAGTCCATACACCATACACATTTTTTAAACTTTTACTCAAGTTGTGTAATTTCTCTGTACTTTTTACACTTGTGCTTCTGTCCTGATTTATATTAAAGGATTGTGAATTATTCATTTTGTTGTGATTTTCTATTTGACTATTTTGTAAAATGTTTTGGTAATAATCTCTATTAGATATTTTGAGACAAAAATGTAGCACTGATTATATTTAAATAGACTAGTTAACGCAGTTAAAAATATAATTTGCTAAACAATAAACAAAAGAGTCGATGTAGTCTATCTCCCACGATCAGTGAAAATCTGAAAAATTAAATGCGAATCCTCTGGTGTCATCCGCGTCCAGTTATTTTAGGTAAACAATAGCCTATTCATTTTCAACCCCCCGTTACTATAACTATACAACTAACATGAACATATGGGATGATATTAGACTTAAAATAATTAATAGATGCACGCACAATTATCCATGTAGGCCTACTGTTTAAATTTTATGCATAACCTACGGAAGTTCTAAGCGGCCATATTATAATTTTTTGGGTTTTCTCGTGATCACGACTTAATTTTCTCATGATATCGACATAACAAAAGTTGTTTTCTCGTGATCATGACTTAATTTTCTCGACTTAACAAAAGTTGTTTTCTCCTTAGCACGACTTAATTTTCTCGTGATTTCGACATAGCCTACTGTTGCTACAGTAACAAACGCCACCTTGACAGGAACATTCTCAAAATACTTAACCTGGCTTAATGCGTTAATTGAGAGTGTTTTTAAAAGACAAAACTCAGTATATACACACAGTAATTCATATACAGACAAGAAGATGAACCCATAATAAGAACGAAATTCGTTTAATTCCGCGTTTTCCTCCCATAGAATAGGCTTAATCCAATTTCCACGTATAGATAAGCCCATAATAAGAACACAATGTTTAAGGCTTTAAACGTTTTACCCATAGAAAACAGATAGGCTATCACTGAAAAAAATGATTCATTGAATTTACTAAAATTTTTTAAGGTAATTGGTTGCAATCAATTTATTTTAGCTACATTTAAATAAACAAATTTAGTTGACTAACTTTCAACATATATATTTTTTTAATTAAATGTAGCTAAAATAAATTGTTTGTGACCACTTACCTTGATTTTTTTTTTCACTGTATAAGAAAAACGCGTTGCGTTCGCATCCTGGACTCATCTGCTTGTCTGTACTGTACACTCCCTTAACGCATTAAGCAACTAAGCATTTTGGAATGCCCCCTTTGAGGCGCAAATGATCGACAGAACCGTGCGCTCTTATACTGTATCTTGTGGATATAGAAATGACATCTAAAATAAATAGGCTAATAAAACACTGCTGATTTTGTCCAGAGTTAGTCTATGCTAAACATTTTATTTGTGTAATTAACATGTTTAAATGGTCCAACAACAAAGCATTTAACACCGCAAGCGCAGGCGGAACGCCTTAAAAGAATGCAAAGAACTATTCTAAAAATCTTAAACTCACTTCATTTTCCTCGTTCGAAAACTATATAAAATTATATATAATAATATATTATGACAATTTGTTTGTGATTTTTATTAGTCATGTAGGATAGGCTGTGCTATCATGTGCATTACAAGCTTAATGCTGCTACTGCTGTGTGTGTGGTTTACAAAGAAATAAAGAAAATACAAAAGATTAGGCTACAACACTGCATAACATTACTGAACTAAATTATACACATATCTATATCTTATTAATATACATTTATTAACAATGAAGATTAATGCACATTAGAAATACGTCGTTGTAAATGAACCGAACAAGATTAACTCCAACAAGATGCCAATAAATGCACAAGTGTCACCTGATCCACGGAAGTGTCCCAATGCACGGATTCCTTTTTACACGAGCAATTTATGATATTAATGCAGATCAGAACATTTTTATACGCAAACATATCTGTATTTGTTCAAATCGCTGCACAATCATTTAATCCCGAATTCCATAGACTCAAAGTGAAAGGCGTGTGTTTGTGGTTGGTAAAATACATGCATGAAATTTATAAAGTACATGGATAATTGTGCGTGCATTAATCATTTTGAGTCTAATATCATCCCAAATGAACAGGTCAACGATCAGTTTCAAACAGCTACAACATAAAAACATTATCGCCTTGAGCAAAGAGTTTCGATTACGAGGCTGTGTCTTGTGATTAGAGGGAAGAGAGGAGCTTAAGCGTTCAGCTGTGGATGTACGATAGCTACTAAAGCCGCGTTTCATCCACTGATATATAATAGAGAACATTTATAATAGATCATCATTTCTTCAGAGAAAGGGGAATGCGAAAGGCAAAGGTAAGACAGACAGTCCTTATGAAATTTCTAAAAGTACAAAATGTGCACAAATATGCAATATACAATAAATGAGATTGTATATTTTATTCGAGCAGATTTTGCTTTAGTTTCAGTTTCGATTCTGGCTGATCAGTTTCAGTTAGTTCAGGGCTTTCAGAAACTGCTTGTGTCTATGTGTGTCTGTTACACAGAATTCAAATCACATATATATTTTATATTATATATATTTTGTTGTTTAGATGTATTCAGCTTTCGGGGCATTCAGCACTCCCAACGCTCCAGTCACTTCTAATTTAACAGAAGAGCAAAGAAAGCAGCTCTGTGACCTGCTGGGGAATGTGAAACTGACTCTACTCTACAAAGCTTCAGTTCATGGATATCAAGCTTCTGCCTTCCACCAGAGATGTGACCGTCAGGGTCCCACTTTACTTGTAGCCTACAACCGTTTAGGCTGCATCTTTGGTGGATACACTAGTGTCGATTATGCTCAAAGCGGGCAGCAAATTACAGATGAAGAGGCTTTCCTGTTCAGCTTTAATGGTGGAGCCCCTCTCTGCATTGACATTAACACTGGACATTATGCACGCTATGATGATGCTGGAGTGGCCAACTTTGGCCAACAGTTGTACTTTTGCTACAACAATCAACCACGTGTGTATAATCAAGGAGCAAATTTATTTGGCACAAGGGGTGCATTCAGTTTTAGTCCTGCCAGACTATATGGGAATGATACTAACCTGAGTGAATGTGAGGTGTATAAAGTGGAAGAGAGTAAGTCAGTTATCAGAAAAATACAATTATGTACAATAAAATTTAAACTCCAGTTTCTTTTAATAAATGCTAATGTAATGTCAATTGTTTACTCAATCAGGAAGTACTCTGTCAGAGCCTCAGGTCCGTGCAGAGAAGCCGTGGAGGAATGTTCTGTGGACACCTGAGTATGTTTTCTGTTGCTGAATTCATTCAGTAATAAGATACAGTTTAAGTTTCATTGAGTTTGAACTATTTTGTAGACGAAGAGACAAGCTCATGGAAATGATCAGGAATTATAAACCCCTGGTGACGTCTGTGAGTCGAGTCCGGATCGTAATGATCGGTCCTGTAGGTGCTGGAAAATCCAGTTTCTTCAACTCCATCAACTCCATCTTCATGGGCCGCATTACCAGCAAAGCCATGTCAGGATCTGCAGGCACTAGTCTCACCACACAGGTACAGACTTAATCAAACTATTGTATTTTCTATTAGAGCTCAAAGAACGTCTCTTGATGTGATTGTCTTCTTGGTTGGTAGTTTCGCACATATCCAGTGAATGATGGTCGTGGAGGAAAGCCGTTGCCATTTGTGTTGTGTGACACCATGGGACTCGAGGAGCAATCAGGTGCAGGACTGGATATTGAGGACATCAGCAGCATTCTTCAAGGTCACGTACCAGACCGCTATAAAGTAAGTGCACTTATATCCATAAAGAATGAAGGTTGAGGTATGAATGATGTTTGTTTCATGCTAAATCCTCTTGACTTAGTTTAACCCCACAGCACCGTTTCAACCCGATGAGCAAAAGACCTCCAGACCCGCATCTCTACAGGAGAAGATCCACTGTGTGGTGTACATGATAGACGGCACCAAAATCTCCCTCATGTCTGACAAACTACAGGAAAAACTTGCTTCTATACGCAGAAAAGTGAACTCAATGGGTGAGTGAACATATTTACAACTTGTGACTAATACAAATTAGGCTGTACACTGATCTACCTGATAGAGTTGCTCATAACGTACGAATGTGTTACTTCAGGCATTCCTCAGATGGTCTTGATGACCAAAGTAGATGAAGCATGTCCTTTAGTGGAGAAGGACCTTCAAAGCCTTTATGTCAGCTCCTACATCAAGTCAAAGGTGAGATGCGGTCACATGATCACATGGTCTGTTGCTACAGGACTCAGAGTGAGTGAGATGTTGTTTTGTGTCTGCAGGTTCAGGAGGTGAGCTCTCGGTTGGGTGTGCCGGTGTCTTGTGTGTTACCGGTGAAGAACTACAGTCAGGAGCTGGAGCTGGAGCTCAACTGTGACGTCCTGCTGCTCACCGCTCTACAGCAGATGCTCAACTTTGCAGACGACTATCTGGATGATGCTGATCACGTGGAGGACAATGTTTTTTAACATGCTTTGCTGAGATACGTCCAGATTGTTACATTGTCCGTGAATAGGATATAGGTGGCTTAGCTTCTATCTCTGCATGATAATGTATCTTAAGCCAGAAAATTGGTGTATTACTTGTATTGCATTTATTCATTGGCTTTATTGCGAAAATGCTATAAGATCAATATTACAAATTAGGACTGTCACGCTGTTCTAAAAGAAATGCAGATCTTTCCATGGGAAAAATCCATTTTGGAATTAGTTAATCCTTACATTTAAAAGTAAACATTATTAAAATCAATTCTGCATGGCTTGCTGATTGTAATTAAATATGACAATGTGTTATTTGGCTCTTGAACTGTATCACCCTGGAGGCCTCTATGATGATGCTTTTTTTTTTGCATTTTCTATTTAGTTTCAAACATTTGTTAATATATTGTACTGTGCAACCGACAGCTTACTTCATGTATATTCTAACATTTTAGTTGAAACAGTAACCAATACACAACTGAAACGCATACAGTATGTGACAGACATGGAGACCTCAGGTGTTCACTATATTAGTTAGTAATGTCTGAACAAAGAGAACCTGTAGCTCAGACACAAGCCAGATGAGGAATCAATGGGCGGTTTCCACACAACAAACAGATACATCTGTTTGTTCAGGCTATTAGTGCTGTGTTTTAGAGACCTGCCTATTCATCAATGGTTGATCAGGTTCAATGCTAAAAACGTTCCTGTATCACAGGAATAAAGGAACTTGACAGAACAGGTTTATCATGGGTGTAACATTCTAAGAACAAGTAAAGCTTTTCAGTGTTACTTTCACACAGCAAGTGTTCTACGAAAGGTAAGTTACATATACATATTATAAGAGTATAAAATATTACATATGAATATTCTAATTGTTTGTATTGTTTAGTGTTTGGAGATTCTCATGTACAATGAATGTATTTTGATCTGTCAATTCATATAACTCTTTGTGCAGTGGCCGTTCACAGAAACAATGAAAGCAAGCTTTAAAGAAATGTACAAAAAATAAAACTTAACTGAGCCTTAGAGAATCAAACAAGCCATAAATAAATACACAAGTCACAAACAGAGGAAAAGTCTTTAACAAATGGTCACTTAAAGAAAGTAACCTTCAGAAAATGTTGGTCTTGTATATTTTGTACTTTATATTTCTCATAAATTAAAGAAAATATGTATTTGGTCTTTTTTTCCTGCAGCAGAAATTAGCTTGATGAATGCAGTGAGCACATAAACACTGCATTAAAAAAGAGAGTAATAGGACACAAAAGTTTACCGTTTGTGAATTAAGCTTAGGTTTATATTTGTTTTTTTAATGTTTTTGTCTTCAAGAAGGCAACAAATGCAAGTGATAGATGGTACCATGGAGTCCCTCACTTCTAATTTGACAGAAGAGAAAAGAAAGCAGCTCCGTGCTTTGCTGGGGAATGTGGAACTGTCTCTTCTCTACAAAGCTTCAGTTCATGGATATCAAGCTTCTGTCTTCCACCAGAGATGTGATCGTCAGGGTCCCACTTTACTTGTAGCCTACAACAGTTCAGGCTACATCTTTGGTGGATACACTAGTGTAGATTATGCTCAAAGCGGGCAGCAAATTACAGATGAGGAGACATTTTTATTCAGTATTCAGGGCAAAATCCCTGTGTGCATCAAAATTAACAGTGGACATTATGCACGTCTCGATGATGCTGGAGTGCCCAACTTTGGTCAACTGTACTTTTGCTACAACAACCAAAGAGCTGTGTATAATTCTGGAGGCAATGCATTCAGTCTTAATACGGCAACAATGTTCGGCAACGACACTCAACTGAGTGAATGTGAGGTCTACAAAGTGGAGCAGAGTAAGTCAGTCATCAGATTTGTTTTTGAACCAAATATAGTCATGTACAAGAAGTTTCAGTCTTTTTAAGTAATTTACCTTAATCTTTATTGTTAAGATTTTATTTATTATTTGCTAGGCTCTCAAGTCAGTACTGAGGAGAAACCATGGAGGAACGTTCTGTGGACAGCTGAGTATGTTTCTTCTCAGGTTTTGGTTTTGTTTGCTCATTGCAGTTATATAAACTGCTATAAAACTGTGATCTGTGTTGTAGACGAAAAGACGAACTCATGAAAATGATCAGGAATTATAAACCTCTGGTGACGTCTGTGAGTCGAGTCCGGATCCTAATGATTGGTCTGGTAGGTGCTGGAAAATCCAGTTTCTTCAACTCCATCAACTCCATCTTCATGGGCCGCATTACCAGCAAAGCCATGTCAGGATCTGCAGGCACTAGTCTCACCACACAGGTACGAACTCAATAAGATTATAGTAGAGTTCAAGGAACGTCTCTTGATGACTTCAGGTCTTGATGTGATTGTCTTCTTGGTTGGTAGTTTCGCACATATCCAGTGAATGATGGTCGTGGAGGAAAGCTGTTGCCATTTGTGTTGTGTGACACCATGGGACTCGAGGAGCAATCAGGTGCAGGACTGGATATTGAGGACATCAGCAGTGTTCTTCAAGGTCACGTGCCAGACCGCTATAAAGTAAATGCACTCATCTCCAAAATAAATGAAGGTTGAAGTATGAATGATGTTTGTTTCATGCTAAATCATCTCAATTCAGTTCAACCCTACGGCACCGTTTCAACCTGACGAGCAAAAGGCTTCCAGACGTGCATCTCTACAGGAGAAGATCCACTGTGTGGTGTACGTGATAGACGCCACCAAAATCTCCCTCATGTCTGACAAACTACAGGAAAAACTTGCTTCCATACGCAGAAAAGTGAACTCACTGGGTGAGTGAACATATTTGTGATCCTGGACCACAAAACCAGTCATATCCAAAACCAACGAAATTGAGATTTATACATCATCTGAATAAGCTTTCCATTGATGTATGGTTTGTTAGGATAGGTTATTGCTACAAATATACCTGTGCCACTTATGACTGGTTTTGTGCTCCAGGGTCACATTTATACAAATCTTGTGATTAATACAAAGTAGGTTGTACATAGAGCTACATGTGATGCACCTTAAAACATCCCTCAACAATTTCAGGCATGGCTCAGATCGTCTTGATGACAAAAGTAGATGAAGCATGTCCTTTAGTGGAGAAGGACCTTCAAAGCCTTTATCTCAGTTCCTACATCAAGTCAAAGGTGAGATGCGGTCACATGATCACATGGTCTGTTGCTACAGGACTCAGAGTGAGTGAGATGTTGTTTTGTGTCTGCAGGTTCAGGAGGTGAGCTCTCGGTTGGGTGTGCCGCTGTCTTGTGTGTTACCGGTGAAGAACTACAGTCAGGAGCTGGAGCTGGAGCTCAACTGTGACGTCCTGCTGCTCACCGCTCTACAGCAGATGCTCAACTTTGCAGATGACTATCTGGATGATGCTGATCACGTGGAGGGCAACATATGATATGCTACTGTATGTATGCATGTGTGTGTGTTTGCATATATATAAGATTTGTGTTATGTATGGTTTGAGTTGAGATTAGAATGTAGTAGAAAACATGTAAGCCTAAAATATGGATATGGTCAATAAAGTAATTTGATGTTAATTTATAACAATAATAGTCACTTCTGTTAGTTACTTATTGTGTCAATTAAGCATCTAAACAGCTTTAAAATGTAATAATGTAATGGTGAGTGGGTGCCTAATAATGACTATTTCTGGGGTAACAAGAAGACCATTTAGGAAACAAGGTTTGTACTGAAACTGTTAACTGTCTGCTAATAGCTATTACACATTTGACTGACTGAGGTACTGGACTGCGTTTAACGTGCTTGTGATTTTAAGATGATTTGTGAGTAAAGCGGGCTGAACTCGTATAATTTTAGTGAATATGGACATTTTACAAATAGTTCGTAGGAAAAGAGAACTTACCGTATTCACGCTCGACTGACCTGAGGTTTGTGTTCAAGTATGGTGATATCTTCAACAAGTAGACAGTGCAGGGAATATTCTATTATTTAAAGTTCATATAAAATAACAGTATTACATTATATATATAAGCCTAAAACAGGCCCGAGGCCCTGCCCGCGTCTGAACTATGACTTGAAAATTGAGGCGTAAAAAAGTCGGGCCCAGTCTGAAATGCAGGGTTCTAGCATTCCCCTCGGTAGAAATCGCGGTCACTTGCATTTTGTTCTCCATAGTGGAAACAACTTAAAATACGCCCGTAATTTTTGCTCATAAAGGTAAGAGTAATACATCATTCGGAACTGTAAAGTGTCTACTGTTATTTGTGTGCATTCACAATATCAGCAAAACATT
Source organism: Acrossocheilus fasciatus (assembly GCA_036784905.1). NCBI lineage: Eukaryota > Metazoa > Chordata > Actinopteri > Cypriniformes > Cyprinidae > Acrossocheilus > Acrossocheilus fasciatus. The sequence goes on along the minus strand of CM071959.1, from coordinate 16,835,825 downwards.
GTGCTTTTATAAAATGAATAGGAAAACAGAGGATGCGCTTGCTCTCTCGTCTCAAATAGGAGCGCTTCACAATGATGAACCAAAACTTAACGAATTGAGTCACAAATATGATAAATATATCTATAGAAAGCTTTAAATTACTACTTTAAAACGAAATAATTCAAATACAAAACAATAATTCAAATCGAAAACAAAAACTCTTTCATTATGTAATCCATAAAGATGCATTTCTCTCTAAAGGCACGTCCAATGAGGAGATGGCCAGTCATTTTTCATCACTTTCTAAAATATAAAAATAAGGAAAAGCCTAAAACGATTGTTTTTTTTCTGATTCTTTGTTGGTCTGCTCTGAATTCCTTAAATTTGAAAGGATTTTATGCAATGCAATTTTGTCTGATATGTGAATTATTTATTAGCCTATTTTTTTATCCACGCAGCAAATGCTTTAAAAACAGCTTTAAAAATGACTTTATTGCATTCCAGATGATTTTAAAGAACTTTTCACTATACATTTTACGGGTAGCTTGAATGTAAAACATTGTCATAAATTCGTTGTATTCCCATTTGTAAAATAGACTACAAATTAATTGTTGTAGTCTAACCCAATCTCATGAAAGTGCGTGTAGCACGATTTTCTCTTTCTATTTGACGTAATGTTTATAAACAGAAATTGACTTTGGCATGAAAAAGACTTTATTAATAATGGCATGGCTGGTTCAGTCGACAGAAATATGGGACACACGTGTTTATAATTTACTGCTGAAATGTTTGCGGGGCAAATCTCAGGTCAGTCTGAGCGCTCATGGTACTCACAGTGCGTACAGCCGTACACCTGCAGGCACCACTGGATACACTAGTGTAGATTATGCTCAAAGTGGGCAGTATACTGATAAGGAGGCTTTCCTGTTCAGCGTTCATGGCAAGATCCCCACTTGAATCAAAGTTAACCGTGGATGTAACACACGTTATGATGATGCTAAAGGGCCAAACTTTGGCCAACAGTTGTACTTTTGCTACAACAACCAACCAGCTGTGTATAGTCAAGAAAGGAACGAATACCTCTATGATGAAGAGAGTACTAATAAAGCATTCAGTTTTAATCCTGCAACACTGTATGGAAATGACACTCAGCTGACTGACTGTGAGGTGTCAAACAATGTCAAACACAACACAGACAGCAAAATAGTGTTGGCCCAGATCCGGCCCACATCTGGCCCGTGTGAAATCCATGCGGGCCAGATGTGGGCCAGATCTGGGCCGACACTGCTTGCTGTCTGGGTATAATAATCTAACAATATAGCAAATGATATTTTTTTTAAAAATGCACTTCCTACAGAGCTCAACTGTGACGTCCTGCTGCTCACCGCTCTACAGCAGATGCTCAACTTTGCAGATGACTATTTTGATAATATTCGTCCTGTGGAGGGCAACACTAAATAATTATTTTTTACAGTTCCTGCAGCTGAGGACAGATTCAGAAAAGGCCAAACCAAAAGTTCTTCTCCAAAATATTCAGTAATTTCATATTTCGGTCTACTAAAATACGAAAAGTTTACTTCTTATTTTTAAATATTAAGTATTTAAGTCCATACACCATACACATTTTTTAAACTTTTACTCAAGTTGTGTAATTTCTCTGTACTTTTTACACTTGTGCTTCTGTCCTGATTTATATTAAAGGATTGTGAATTATTAATTTTGTTGTGATTTTCAGGCTACTGTCACTTTGTGCTCTATTTGACTATTTTGTAAAATGTTTTGGTAATAATCTCTATTAGATATTTTGAGACAAAAATGTAGCACTGATTATATTTAAATAGACTAGTTAACGCAGTTAAAAATATCATTTGCTAAACAATAAACAAAAGAGTCGATGTAGTCTATCTCCCACAATCAGTGAAAATCTGAAAAATTAAATGCGAATCCTCTGGTGTCATCCGCGTCCAGTTATTTTAGGTAAACAATAGCCTATTCATTTTCAACTCCTCGTTACTATAACTATACAACTAACATGAACATATGGGATGATATTAGACTTAAAATAATTAATAGATGCACGCACAATTATCCATGTAGGCCTACTGTTTAAATTTTATGCATAACCTACGGAAGTTCTAAGCGGCCATATTATAATTTTTTTGGTTTTCTCGTGATCACGACTTAATTTTCTCATGATATCGACATAACAAAAGTTGTTTTCTCGTGATCATGACTTAATTTTCTCGACTTAACAAAAGTTGTTTTCTCGTTAGCACGACTTAATTTTCTCGTGATTTCGACATAGCCTACTGTTGCTACAGTAACAAACGCCACCTTGACAGGAACATTCTCAAAATACTTAACCTGGCTTAATGCGTTAATTGAGAGTGTTTTTAAAAGACAAAACTCAGTATATACACATAGTAATTCATATACAGACAAGAAGATGAACCCATAATAAGAACGAAATTCGTTTAATTCCGCGTTAAGCATTTTTCTCCCATAGAATAGGCTTAATGCAATAAGGCAGTGTTTTTAAAAGACCAAACACATCATTAATAAAGCATTCCAATTTCCACGTATAGATAAGCCCATAATAAGAACACAATGTTTAAGGCTTTAAACGTTTTACCCATAGAAAACAGATCACTAAAAAAAAAATGATTCATTGAATTTACTACATTTTTTTAATGTAAGTGGTTGCAATCAATTTATTTTAGCTACATTTAAATAAACAAATTTAGTTGACTAACTTTCAACATATATTTTTTTTTAATTAAATGTAGCTAAAATAAATTGTTTGTGACCACTTACCTTAATTTTTTTTTTTCAGTGTATAAGAAAAACGCGTTGCGTTCGCATCCTGGACTCATCTGCTTGTCTGTACTGTACACTCCCTTAACGCATTAAGCAACTAAGCATTTTGGAATGCCCCCTTTGAGGCGCAAATGATCGACAGAACCGTGCGCTCTTATACTGTATCTTGTGGATATAGAAATGACATCTACAATAAAATAAATAGGCTAATAAAACACTGCTGATTTTGTCCAGAGTTAGTCTATGGTAAACATTTTATTTGTGTAATTAACATGTTTAAATGGTCCAACAACAAAGCATTTAACACCGCAAGCGCAGGCGGAACGCCTTAAAGGAACACTCCACTTTTTTTGGAAATAGGCTCATTCTCCAACTCCCCCAGAGTTAATAAGTTGAGTTTTACCGTTTTTGAATCCATTCAGCCGATCTCTGGGTCTGGCGAGAGCATTTTTAGCATAGCTTAGCATAGATCATTGAATCCAATTAGACCAGTAGCATCGCGTTCAAAAACGATGAAAGACTTTCGATATTTGTCCTATTTAAAACTTGACTCTTCTGTAGTTATATCGTGTACTAAGATCGGCGGAAAATGAAAAGTTGCGATTTTCTTGGCTGATATGATTAGGAACTACTCTCATTCCGGCGTAATAATCAAGGAACTTTGCTGCCGTAACATGGCCGCAGCAGGCGTAGTGATATTACGCTGCACCTGAAAGTAGTCCCCGGTAGCTGGAAGAGTCAAGTTTTAAATAGGACAAATATCGAAACTCTTTGATCGTTTTTGAACGCAATGCTACTGGTCTAATTGGATTCAATGATCTATGCTAAGCTATGCTAAAAGTGCTCTCGCCAGACCCGGAGATCGGCTGAATGGATTTATTAACAATGAAGATTAAAGGGGTCATATAATGGTACATGCACTTTTACAGGTTGATTGTACTGAAATGTGTGTTAGCAGTGCCTGTACACAACCATCATAAAATGATAAAAATCCATCCAGTGTTTTTTTTTTAATCTCCTTATTTGTTTTACCCTGTCTCAAATCAAGCCGTTCGACCGTGTGACGTCACACGGTCGGACGCCCCTCCCACGATGGTTGATTGACAGCAGTGTTTCAACACAGACCCGCCCTTGCTCGTGAGCGAGCTGTCAATCATAGTCCGCTCGTCATTGTTGATATACGCTGGAGCTGTCTATGAGCAGAATGGCGTCTAAGCGATTGTGGTGTTCTGTTCTCGGGTGCAATAATGAACACAGCAGTCATTTTGATGTTCCTAAGTCCGAACCGTTTTGCTTTTGAAGGGAATATTCCCCACGAGCAACGTCGATGTTTTCATGTTTGCGCGAATCATTTTTCACCAGACTGCTTTATAAATGAAGGTCAGTATAAAGCTGGTTTTGCTAAGAAGCTGCTCCTGAAAAAAGAATCGGTACCAACTATTCGTGTTCCTGCTGAACCTCCAGAAGAAGTGAGTGTAACGTTTAATTAACCTTTATATTAATCTTTATATTAATCTTTGCAAATCGCTAGCACTCTTCACGATGTATGTGGCTAATGTTTACATTCAGGGTACATGCATATTTTCTATTTACGACGTTCTCAATATAATTAATAATCCCACTTTATAATGAACAAAACGTTATGGTTATTGTGTTATTACAAACTGTGTACGCAGGTATTAAAGTTAACATGATAACACTACACTAAGCTTACTTTTGTAGATGGTTTATAACAGTGTCTGTTAAGAAGTAATGCAAAAAATTTAAATAAATAAAAAACAGTTATAACTGCATGAAAATTAATGGTAACACAATACCTGCAAAATACTGTTTACATCCTGCAAATGCATATGATCCAAGACTATAAATACTCTAATTGATGTTTTTCAATATTATGCCAGAATAAGTTATGTTATCTGATCACATATTTACTGCCATTCTTCAAAATATACCCTCAACTGTTGTCAAGGCAATACTCCACGTGTGTTGTGTCAAAAACGCCCCACAGAACAGAGGGGCGGGGCGAGCAAAGCTCACTAGCATTTAAAAACACACGCACTAAAACGGTGTGCTGAAAACAGAGCTGTTTTTGAGCAGGTAAAATGAGTGTTTTCTTACAATACTAATGAGAATTTTTAATTAAAGTATATTACAAACTTTCAATTTAGACCCTAAAGAATCATATTAGCTTGTACAAAAATGGCATTATATGACCCCTTTAAAAATAAGAAAGGTGCACATTAGAAATACGTCGTTGTAAATGAACCGAACAAGATTAACTCCAACAAGATGCCAATAAATGCACAAGTGTCACCTGATCCACAAATGCACGGATTCCTTTTTACACGAGCAATTTATCAGAACATTTTTATACGCAAACGTATTTGTTCAAATCGTTGCACAATCATTTAATCCCGAATTCCATAGACTCAAAGTGAAAGGCGTGTGTTTGTGGTTGGTAAAATACATGCATAAAATTTATAAAGTACATGGATAATTGTGCGTGCATCTATTAATCATTTTGAGTCTAATATCATCCCAAATGAACAGGTCAACGATAAGTTTCAAACAGCTACAACATAAAAACATTATCGCCTTGAGCAAAGAGTTTCGATTACGAGGCTGTGTCTTGTGATTAGAGGGAAGAGAGGAGCTTAAGCGTTCAGCTGTGGATGTACGATAGCTACTAAAGCCGCGTTTCATCCACTGATATATAATAGAGAACATTTATAATAGATCATCATTTCTTCAGAGAAAGGGGAATGCGAAAGGCAAAGGTAAGACAGACAGTCCTTATGAAATTTCTAAAAGTACAAAATGTGCACAAATATGCAATATACAATAAATGAGATTATATATTTTATTCGAGCAGATTTTGCTTTAGTTTCAGTTTCGATTCTGGCTGATCAGTTTCAGTTAGTTCAGGGCTTTCAGAAACTGCTTGTGTCTATGTGTGTCTGTTACACAGAATTCAAATCACATATATATTTTATATTATATATATTTTCTTGTTTAGATGTATTCAGCTTTCGGGGCATTCAGCACTCCCAACGCTCCAGTCACTTCTAATTTAACAGAAGAGCAAAGAAAGCAGCTCTGTGACCTGCTGGGGAATGTGAAACTGACTCTACTCTACAAAGCTTCAGTTCATGGATATCAAGCTTCTGCCTTCCACCAGAGATGTGACCGTCAGGGTCCCACTTTACTTGTAGCCTACAACCGTTCAGGCTACATCTTTGGTGGATACACTAGTGTAGATTATGCTCAAAGCGGGCAGCAAATTACAGATGAGGAGGCTTTCCTGTTCAGCTTTAATGGTGGAGTCCCTCTCTGCATTGACATTAACACTGGACATTATGCACGCTATGATGATGCTGGAGTGGCCAACTTTGGCCAACAGTTGTACTTTTGCTACAACAATCAACCAGCTGTGTATAATCAAGGAGCAAATTTATTTGGCACAAGGGGTGCATTCAGTTTTAGTCCTGCCAGACTATATGGGAATGATACTAACCTGAGTGAATGTGAGGTGTATAAAGTGGAAGAGAGTAAGTCAGTTATCAGAAAAATACAATTATGTACAATAAAATTTAAACTCCAGTTTCTTTTAATAAATGCTAATGTAATGTCAATTGTTTACTCAATCAGGAAGTACTCTGTCAGAGCCTCAGGTCCGTGCAGAGAAGCCGTGGAGGAATGTTCTGTGGACACCTGAGTATGTTTTCTGTTGCTGAATTCATTCAGTAATAAGATACAGTTTAAGTTTCATTGAGTTTGAACTATTTTGTAGACGAAGAGACAAGCTCATGGAAATGATCAGGAATTATAAACCCCTGGTGACGTCTGTGAGTCGAGTCCGGATCGTAATGATCGGTCCTGTAGGTGCTGGAAAATCCAGTTTCTTCAACTCCATCAACTCCATCTTCATGGGCCGCATTACCAGCAAAGCCATGTCAGGATCTGCAGGCACTAGTCTCACCACACAGGTACAGACTTAATCAAACTATTATATTTTCTATTAGAGCTCAAAGAACGTCTCTTGATGTGATTGTCTTCTTGGTTGGTAGTTTCGCACATACACAGTGAATGATGGTCGTGGAGGAAAGCCGTTGCCATTTGTGTTGTGTGACACCATGGGACTCGAGGAGCAATCAGGTGCAGGACTGGATATTGAGGACATCAGCAGCATTCTTCAAGGTCACGTACCAGACCGCTATAAAGTAAGTGCACTTATATCCATAAAGAATGAAGGTTGAGGTATGAATGATGTTTGTTTCATGCTAAATCCTCTTGACTTAGTTTAACCCCACAGCACCGTTTCAACCCGATGAGCAAAAGACCTCCAGACCCGCATCTCTACAGGAGAAGATCCACTGTGTGGTGTACGTGATAGACGGCACCAAAATCTCCCTCATGTCTGACAAACTACAGGAAAAACTTGCTTCTATACACAGAAAAGTGAACTCAATGGGTGAGTGAACATATTTACAACTTGTGACTAATACAAATTAGGCTGTACACTGATCTACCTGATAGAGTTGCTCATAACGTACGAATGTGTTACTTCAGGCATTCCTCAGATGGTCTTGATGACCAAAGTAGATGAAGCATGTCCTTTAGTGGAGAAGGACCTTCAAAGCCTTTATTTCAGTTCCTACATCAAGTCAAAGGTGAGATGCGGTCACATGATCACATGGTCTGTTGCTACAGGACTCAGAGTGAGTGAGATGTTGTTTTGTGTCTGCAGGTGCAGGAGGTGAGCTCTCGGTTGGGTGTGCCGGTGTCTTGTGTGTTACCGGTGAAGAACTACAGTCAGGAGCTGGAGCTGGAGCTCAACTGTGACGTCCTGCTGCTCACCGCTCTACAGCAGATGCTCAACTTTGCAGACGACTATCTGGATGATGCTGATCACGTGGAGGACAATGTTTTTTAACATGCTTTGCTGAGATACGTCCAGATTGTTACATTGTCTGAGAATAGGATATAGGTGGCTTAGCTTCTATCTCTGCATGATAATGTATCTTAAGCATTTATTCATTGGCTTTATTGCGAAAATGCTATAAGATCAATATTACAAATTAGGACTGTCACACTGTTCTAAAAGAAATGCAGATCTTTCCATGGGAAAAATCCATTTTGGAATTAGTTAATCCATACATTTAAAAGTAAACATTATTAAAATCAATTCTGCATGGCTTGCTGATTGTAATTAAATATGACAATGTGTTATTTGGCTCTTGAACTGTATCACCCTGGAGGCCTCTATGATGATGCTTTTTTTTTTTTGCATTTTCTATTTAGTTTCAAACATTTGTTAATATATTATACTGTGCAACCGACAGCTTACTTCATGTATATTCTAACATTTTAGTTGAAACAGTAACCAATACACAACTGAAACGCATACAGTATGTGACAGACATGGAGACCTCAGGTGTTCACTATATTAGTTAGTAATGTCTGAACAAAGAGAACCTGTAGCTCAGACACAAGCCAGATGAGGAATCAATGGGCGGTTTCCACACAACAAACAGATACATCTGTTTGTTCAGGCTATTAGTGCTGTGTTTTAGAGACCTGCCTATTCATCAATGGTTGATCAGGTTCAATGCTAAAAACGTTCCTGTATCACAGGAATAAAGGAACTTGACAGAACAGGTTTATCATGGGTGTAACATTCTAAGAACAAGTAAAGCTTTTCAGTGTTACTTTCACACAGCAAGTGCTCTACGAAAGGTAAGTTACATATACATATTATAAGAGTATAAAATATTACATATGAATATTCTAATTGTTTGTATTGTTTAGTGTTTGGAGATTCTCATGTACAATGAATGTATTTTGATCTGTCAATTCATATAACTCTTTGTGCAGTGGCCGTTCACAGAAACAATGAAAGCAAGCTTTAAAGAAATGTACAAAAAATAAAACTTAACTGAGCCTTAGAGAATCAAACAAGCCATAAATAAATACACAAGTCACAAACAGAGGAAAAGTCTTTAACAAATGGTCACTTAAAGAAAGTAACCTTCAGAAAATGTTGGTCTTGTATATTTTGTACTTTATATTTCTCATAAATTAAAGAAAATATGTATTTGGTCTTTTTTTCCTGCAGCAGAAATTAGCTTGATGAATGCAGTGAGCACATAAACACTGCATTAAAAAAGAGAGTAATAGGACACAAAAGTTTACCGTTTGTGAATTAAGCTTAGGTTTATATTTGTTTTTTTCATGTTTTTGTCTTCAAGAAGGCAACAAATGCAAGTGATAGATGGTACCATGGAGTCCCTCACTTCTAATTTGACAGAAGAGAAAAGAAAGCAGCTCTGTGACCTGCTGGGGAATGTGGAACTGTCTCTTCTCTACAAAGCTTCAGTTCATGGATATCAAGCTTCTGTCTTCCACCAGAGATGTGATCGTCAGGGTCCCACTTTACTTGTAGCGTACAACCGTTCAGGCTACATCTTTGGTGGATACACTAGTGTAGATTATGCTCAAAGCGGGCAGCAAATTACAGATGAGGACACATTTTTATTCAGTATTCAGGGCAAGATCCCTGTGTGCATCAAAATTAACAGTGGACATTATGCACGTCTCGATGATGCTGGAGTGCCCAACTTTGGTCAACTGTACTTTTGCTACAACAACCAACCAGCTGTGTATAATTCTGGAGGCAATGCATTCAGTCTTAATACGGTAACAATGTTCGGCAACGACACTCAACTGAGTGAATGTGAGGTCTACAAAGTGGAGCAGAGTAAGTCAGTCATCAGATTTGTTTTTGAACCAAATATAGTCATGTACAAGAAGTTTCAGTCTTTTTAAGTAATTTACCTTAATCTTTATTGTTAAGATTTTATTTATTATTTGCTAGGCTCTCAAGTCAGTACTGAAAAGAAACCATGGAGGAACGTTCTGTGGACAGCTGAGTATGTTTCTTCTCAGGTTTTGGTTTTGTTTGCTCATTGCAGTTATATAAACTGCTATAAAACTGTGATCTGCGTTGTAGACGAAAAGACGAGCTCATGGAAAAGATCAGGAATCATAAACCCCTGGTGACGTCTGTGAGTCGAGTCCGGATCGTAATGATCGGTCCTGTAGGTGCTGGAAAATCCAGTTTCTTCAACTCCATCAACTCCATCTTCATGGGCCGCATTACCAGCAAAGCCATGTCAGGATCTGCAGGCACTAGTCTCACCACACAGGTACAGACTCAATAAGATTATAGTAGAGCTCAAGGAACGTGTCTTGATGACTTCAGGTCTTGATGTGATTCTCTTCTTGGTTTGTAGTTTCGCACATATCCAGTGAATGATGGTCGTGGAGGAAAGCCGTTGCCATTTGTGTTGTGTGACACCATGGGACTCGAGGAGCAATCAGGTGCAGGACTGGATATTGAGGACATCAGCAGCATTCTTCAAGGTCACGTACCAGACCGCTATAAAGTAAGTCACTCATCTCCAAAATAAATGAAAGTTGAAATAGAAATTATGTTTGTTTCATGCTAAATCATCTCAATTCAGTTCAACCCCATGGCACCGTTTCAACCTGACGAGCAAAAGGCCTCCAGACCTGCATCTCTACAGGAGAAGATCCACTGTGTGGTGTATGTGATAGACGCCACCAAAATCTCCCTCATGTCTGACAAACTACAGGAAAAACTTGCTTGCATACGCAGAAAAGTGAACTCACTGGGTGAGTGAACATATTTGTGATCCTGGACCACAAAACCAGTCATATCCAAAACCAACGAAATTGAGATTTATACATCATCTGAATAAGCTTTCCATTGATGTATGGTTTGTTAGGATAGGCTATTGCTACAAATATACCTGTGCCACTTATGACTGGTTTTGTGCTCCAGGGTCACATTTATACAAATCTTGTGATTAATACAAAGTAGGTTGTACATAGAGCTACATGTGATGCACCTTAAAACGTCCCTCAACAATTTCAGGCATCGCTCAGATCGTCTTGATGACAAAAGTAGATGAAGCATGTCCTTTAGTGGAGAAGGACCTTCAAAGCCTTTATCTCAGTTCCTACATCAAGTCAAAGGTGAGATGCGGTCACATGATCACATGGTCTGTTGCTACAGGACTCAGAGTGAGTGAGATGTTGTTTTGTGTCTGCAGGTTCAGGAGGTGAGCTCTCGGTTGGGTGTGCCGCTGTCTTGTGTGTTACCGGTGAAGAACTACAGTCTGGAGCTGGAGCTGGAGCTCAACTGTGACGTCCTGCTGCTCACCGCTCTACAGCAGATGCTCAACTTTGCAGACGACTATCTGGATGATGCTGATCACGTGGAGGGCAACATATGAAATGCCACTGTATGCATGCATGTGTTTGTATATATATATATATATATATATATATATATATATATATATATATATAGGAGATTTGTGTTATGTATGGTTTGAGTTGAAACTAGAATGTAGTAGAAAACATGTAGGCCTAAAATATGGATATGGTCAATAAAGTAATTTGATGTTAATTTATAACAATAGTAGTCACTTCTGTTAGTTACTTATTGTGTCAATTAAGCAACTAAACAGCTTTAAAATGTAATAATGTAATGGTGAGTGGGTGCCTAATAATGACTATTTCTGGGGTAACAAGAAGACCATTTAGGAAACAAGGTTTGTACTGAAACTGTTAACTGTCTGCTAATAGCTATTACACATTTGACTGACTGAGGTACTGGACTGCGTTTAACGTGCTTGTGATTTTAAGATGATTTGTGAGTAAAGCGGGCTGAACTCGTATAATTTTAGTGAATATGGACATTTTACAAATAGTTTGTAGGAAAAGAGATCTTACCGTATTCACGCTCGACTGACCTGAGGTATGTGTTCAGGTATGGTGACATCTTCGACAAGTAGACAGTGCAGGGAATATTCTATTCTTTAAAGTTCATATAAAATAACAGTATTACATTTTATTTACACAAAAATAACTTTATTCTGAACGTATGTCTATATTTATTCACTTTTACAGAGTAAAGTCAAATCTGAAGTGGAGCTGCATTGTCTCGGGTGACCCGAGTTCGAGTCCCGATTCAAAGACCCCTTTCTATCTACCCTTGTAGTACTGTCCTATAAAATAAAGTCAGTCAGTCCAAAATATAATTTATATATATATATATATATATATATATATATATATATATATATATATATATATATATATATATATATATATATATATATATTAGTGGTGGGCCGTTATCGGCGTTAACTTGAGACTCTTATCGGGCGATAAAAAAAAATATCGCCGTTAATCTATTCTCAAAGTTGGGTTGGGAGCTGGGTATATACTACGCAAGCTATGATGACTTTCACCTTGATATTTTATCGCGGATGTATACCTAGCCGAACTGCACTGTAGGGGGCGAGAACGAGTCTTCGAACCTGTGTGTATGTCTACTGTGAAATTACCACATCAAACGTGACGTGCTAACATGGATGCAGCTATGAAGCCGCCGGGTTTGCTTCAGGGAAAATTTATTTTTAAGAAGCTTCCCAATGGAAATCCGCAAGTCATTTCTGTCTCTACGTTACATGGTCGCGCTCTCTGTATCGCGCGCACAGCGGAGTTCCGCCCCGGTTCTCACACACACACACACACACACACACACACACACACACACACACACACACACACACAGGGCTGTAAGATTCCGAAATTTTTGGAATCGAGTCCGATTCCGATTCCTGGTTCTGGAATCGATGGGAGTCGATTCCGAGAATCGATTCCTCTGTCGTTTTCGATTCTTGTTTTTTTTAGATCGAAGGAACCTAATCTCGCCATGACTGCAGGATATAAAGGTCGTAGAAGGTATCCTTCTCATAATATGAAGCTTTATTTGTAAAAAATGACAATACATTTCTATAGCTGTGATTGATTCTTAACTTGTAATTTTGTCTGCTTTGCCCGTGAAATTAGTCATAGCTCACTGCTCAGCAGGGACATGCATGAAGACATGAAGACATGAAGTGGCTAAAATAAATGTGCACAGTTCAGCTGAATGATGAAGTTTTCTTTGACTGTATGCTTTGGATAAAATTAACAAACTGTACATTGAAACAAAATAACCAGAACAATAACACTGATAGCGCTTGTGGTTTATCTGTCAATCAGATGCGCTCTCGGCCACTGATCTATGCTCGTGACGTTTTCTTTTAGAATTATCATTGGCTGATAAAAATAAAAATAGAATTTTAGATGGAAATAAGATCCTCAATCACGTCATGATCTATTCTGCTGTGCAGCGCTCAAAATTGTAGACAACATAAGCCAGTTCCACCGTAAAATAACTCTGAATATTTTTTTTATTTATTTATTTAACTGGTTCATTAAAACTATCCGAAAGAAACTTCTAATCACTTTTAGCCAGCATGAGGCGAAGGGTAAATATAAAAATGAAATAGATCTTTTATATATATATAAAATCATCTTTTATCTCACAACTCTCGTAATTATCGCTTTTATCGAGCATGAGGCGAATGGTGCTTTTCAAACGGAAGGCTGCATCCTCAAATTATGATGATGCAGTACCGACTCGTTTTCTTTCAGTTTATTTTCGAGAATTTAAATGTGTGCAGCCTTCGTAGGATGCAGCCTTCCGTTTGAGAGGCTCCCATAGATAAGCTTTGTTGAACTGAAAAAAGCTCTGAATGAGGAGTCGATTCCTCTTGATGGAATCGATTCCAACCTTTGGAATCGACTCTCGATTCCCAACGCCTCGGAATCGATTCTTTTTGGAATCGATTCCCAGCTCTATACACACACACACACACACACACACACACACACACACACACAATCGTAAGCGCACACACAAGTGAGCACACTCCCACTCCTTTTTGTAAATATTAAGCCGCAAAACGTCTATTTAAATATGACTTCTGTGTGTCTCTGTGTTAATGTATGGCGCAGACGCGCGGGTTTGTTCACTACAGAGGGCCGCGTGACGCTAGCGGCGATATTAACGTCTGTCGTCTCACTAAATGAGGACATAAATACATGAACAACATCTCCAGAACTGCTCTGAGAGTCACTTCATGAGCATTCGAGCGTTTCATTTGAGAAAAACTATCCTCATATCATATAGGCCTACACAGAAATGTAAAGGTATTCACGGCAACCCGTCAAAATAAAAGTTCGGTTTCACTTGAAGACATCGGGCAGAATGTAATAGGCTACTACTACTAAAACTATTAAAACCTTATCTTTAAGGAATAATCATACAATGTCTTCAATGTTATTATCAATATTAAATTCTTAATGAGTGCTAGCTAGTTGTTTACTACTAGTAGTGAACTTATTCTGATCTACTTGGCAGAATTCAAATGAGCCATTTTAATCTAGATTAATTCCAAAATTACAGTGAGATTAATCTAGATTAAAAAAATGAATCTATGCCCACCACTAATATATATATATACACACACACACACACACACACAAGCAGAAAGGTAAGTGAATCCAAGCTGTTAATAACAGAACTAACAAAACAAAGAAATAATATACAGGTCAACAGATGAATTACCATTACTGTTTATTGAAACAACGAAAGGTGTGAATCAAATGAATCAGACTTGTAGTCAAACAAGGGATCAAGAACCAGATATTTACTGTCAGATAGTTATTAAACAGACGACATCAGCAGGCTGGAACAATGAAACTGATGAACCGACAATAAACCAGACGCACAGAAGCAAATGTCTTCTGTCCTGTAGATTACGATATATAAAAACACCTGTAACCATCTGTAGAAACCCACAGGACAGCACTATTAGTGCATATTAAACTGACATCTCTTTCTTAATTTGTATAATTAGTTTGGCATCTTTAAATCACAGTTTCCAAAAAAAACAAACAAAAAAAAACTTCTTTTTTTTTTTACATCAGTGTAAATAAAGCATGTTCACAATATGGCGACCTGTTAGTGTGAATAAGAGCCATGCAGATTATTTCACTCCCCTTTGTGAAATACAACACATAAAGGGAAGTTATTAACATGGACATTCTAACAAATAGCAGAAGAAAAAAATCAAACGCAGATTGACTCCATATGGCTTTGAAGTCACACTGGCCACAACAATACATCTGTGCGACCTGGTTTACTTCTTTCCTTAAATAATAAAAAAGAACAACAAAAAAAGACATCTTGACACGTTCTTGATTTCTGTATGGCATCTGTCACCCAATCGCTCATGTATCGCACCTGTTAAATAACATAAAATAAGCAGTATGTGTGACTTGGCAGGTCAATATTGTGTGGCCACAACGTCAAGGGTCTGCGTCGTCTGATAAATCACGTGATCTGCTCACTGCGAAACGGATCCTCAAACAGTCTACAGCAATTTAAAACTGCGAAAACGGACGGAGGGAATGTCATGTGGTACATGGTCAATTTGTCTGTGCTTTTCAGTATTTGACATTTATAAAGAGCACATTCATATTCAAAATCGTAAAAAATAATGCAACACTTTTCTTTCAGAACTGTACAAGATTAAAATAAAAATCGACATTTAGTTATACACATTTATATGACAACTGTTACATTTATTATTTATATATAGAAAAACAAAACAAATTTTTTTACTTTTAATTGTTAACAGAATGCAGTATTCCCTCTGAGAGAAAAACTAAACAAAAAAAAAAAACTTTGAATTGGCAGCTAATGGTCAAAGTTGATGTACTTTCATGCTAGAACTGACTGTTTACTAACCAAAAAAAAAAAAAGAAAAAAGAAATCCATGGCAGAAGTAGATAACTGGATGAACATGGGTAAATGTAATAATTATCACTGTAGTACTGTGAGTTGTCCAGTAGGTGGCATCACAAGCTAAGGAAATCAAAACAGACAGAATGCATGTGGAAGTCATTCATTAGTCCATGTGAGGGAATACTGCATTGCCATGTTGTGTTGCTAGTAGTGTTTATTAGAGCTTGTTTTCTACTCCGATTGGCCAAGTGGAAGGGTCACGCTCCTCTACCCTTTGGTTAAGCCCTTGGCGAGTCCTACTGGCCCTCTTTGGGTGAGGAGGGTGACTGGTTACTGGCTGAATTCTTGAGGGAGCCCAGTGTTTTACTGAACCAGGAGTTTTTGGCAGCTTGGACCTCAGTCATCAAAACACCCCTCTGATGCTCCAGCTCCTGGTGCAGTACATGAAGAAACAACATTAATGTAACTGTGACATAACTGCTTATTATTAAAATACATAACTATATATACATATAACATTAGGAAATTAAAATCATTACAAGAATGAAATCTTAACATTACCAGATTAAAATTAAAATGAAGCAAATAAATTTAAAAATTATGATTAAAGCAAAATGATGTGGACAAAGTCAAAATGCGAGATTTAAGTAAAAATTAAAAAATTCAGATATTTTGATAAAGCAAACATGAACAGTCATAACCTATCGAGATTTAAATCAAAATTGCTTAAATAAAGTCAAAATGATGGGATTAAAGCAAAAATACATGAACAAAGTTACAGCATTCTGAGAATTTATTTAAAATGACAAAATAATGTTAAAATTGAATGAACAACATTTTCAGATTTAAGTCAGAATCATGTTAATCTAGTTGTAAAGTAAAAATTTTGCGATTAAAGCAAATTTTTGGAACAGTTGTAACACTGAGATTTAAGCTAAAATTGTAAGTTGTAACATTAGGACGTTAAAATCAATTATCTAAATAAAGTCCAAAATTTTAGATCAAAACAGAAATACATGAATAAAGTCAAATTATTTAACATTTAAGTAAAAATTATGAGAATAGCCCAAAGTATGAGATACGCAAAAGTATGTGAACAAAGTCATAACATGAAATTTAAATCAATTTATATTAATAAAGTTAATCACAAGATAAATAAAAATTAATAAAGTCGTAACACCGCAAGATTATAGGAGTAATTTTGCTAAATCTAAATTTTGAGTATAGTCACAGAATTATAAAATTGGAATATTCTGAGAAGTTATAAAGAAAAGCAGTATCAAAGCAACGCAGTGGAAACTATTTTCATAATGTTACGAATGTATTCTTATAATGTTAATGTGGCACTAAAATGTACTGTAGTAGGATACAAACTATCTATAAAACACTGTTCATTGTAAACTAATATCAGTCAGTGTTAAGAGCAAATTACTAGTAGCTAGTCACAAATTTCCCTTGAACACTGACCAAACTATAAGCTTAAAAAGCACAGAATATACTAGAAAATGTAAATTTCACAAATGGTTGTTGGTTTCGACCTGCTGCTGATGAGCTGATAATTAGCTGAGTAGCATCTGTAAATCTCCAGCACTAGGCTTAGGCATGTTTTATATGCCGTGACGTCTGACCTGGATCTTGCACTTGGCCTCCACCAGCTGGAGTTTGGTTTGCGCCAGCTCCAGTTCTAGCTCTCTGAGTTGAGCCTTCAGCGAGTCCTTCTCCTCGTCCAGGTCTGTGTCCCGGTTGTCCTGACTCACCGCTGGGATCTGCAGGGGTCCGTCTTTGCTGAACACTTCCCTACAGCGCTCACACGCCATCACTTTAGCCTGGAAGAACAACAACATAATATGCTGATAGTCACTGCTCAATGTGCCAGATAAAAGTACGCATAGATAGATTATTTACTCACTTTAACTATATCCAGTTCCTCTTTTGTGGACGCCTGCTGTTTCTCCAGCCTCGTACTTAACTGGGAACATATCTAATGCAAACAGAAAATAAATTTTCGGACCTCATTATACTCTATTCATCATAATAAATACTCAAAAAAAGGTATAAGTCTCTGAAGCAGTGTTACATTAGTATCAGTGAGATATTATTATAGATTATATTAGTTTAAATTAGTTTTATATATTTTTTGTTACGTTTTAGTAATTTTGTTGTTTTTGTCATTTCTTTTTTGTGATATATGGAGCCCCGCACATGACATGCTGGGAAAAAGTAGTAGGAAATCCTGCTCACGATTTACTAATTCGTTCCCTCGGTTTACTAAATCATGTGCATGATTTACTAATTCGTTCCCTTGTTTTTTACGATTTACTAATTCGTTCCCTTGTTTTTTAAGATTTACTAATTCATTCCCTTGTTTTATGATTTACTAATTCATTCAATTGTTTTACGATTTACTAATTCGTTCCCTTGTTTTACGATTTACTAATTCGTTCCCTTGTTTTACGATTTACTAATTCGTTCCCTTGTTTTACGATTTACTAATTCGTTCCCTTGTTTTACGATTTACTAATTCGTTCCCTTGTTTTACGATTTATTAATTTGTTTCCTCGGTTTACTGAATCATGCTCACGATTTACTAATTTGTTCCCTCGGTTTACTAAATCCTGCTCACGATTTACTAATTCGTTCCCTTGTTTTACGATTTATTAATTTGTTTCCTCAGTTTACTGAATCATGCTCACGATTGACCAATTTGTTCCCTCGGTTTACTAAATCCTGCTCACGATTTACTAATTCGTTCCCTTGTTTTACGATTTACTAATTCGTTCCCTCAGTTTACTAAATCCTGCTCACAATTTACTAATTCGTTCCCTTGTTTTACGATTTATTAATTTGTTTCCTCAGTTTACTGAATCATGCTCACGATTTACCAATTTGTTCCCTCGGTTTACTAAATCCTGCTCACGATTTACTAATTCGTTCCCTTGTTTTACGATTTACTAATTCGTTCCCTTGTTTTACGATTTATTAATTTGTTTCCTCTGTTTACTGAATCATGCTCACGATTTACTAATTTGTTCCCTCGGTTTACTAAATCCTGCTCACGATTTACTAATTCGTTCCCTTGTTTTACGATTTATTAATTTGTTTCCTCAGTTTACTGAATCATGCTCACGATTTACCAATTTGTTCCCTCGGTTTACTAAATCCTGCTCACGATTTACTAATTTGTTCCCTTGTTTTACGATTTACTAATTCGTTCCCTCAGTTTACTAAATCCTGCTCACGATTTACTAATTCGTTCCCTTGTTTTACGATTTACTAATTCGTTCCCTTGTTTTACGATTTACTAATTCGTTCCCTTGTTTTACGATTTACTAATTCGTTCCCTCGGTTTACAATTTAGTAATTCGTTCCCTTGTTTTACGATTTACTAATTCGTTCCCTCGGTTTACGATTTAGTAATTCGTTCCCTTGTTTTATGATTTACTAATTCGTTCCCTTGTTTTACGATTTACTAATTCGTTCCCTTGTTTTACGATTTACCAATTCGTTCCCTCGGTTTACTAAAATGTGCGCACCATTTACAAATTAGCTCCCTTGGTTTACAATTTTTTAACTCTTTCCCTCGGTTTACTAAATCTTGTGGATGATTTACTAATTTGTTCCCTCGTTTTAAGTAAATCGTGCACCTGAAATAATTTGTATTACTTCTTGTCTGCATTCTCATAAAGAGATGTAGATGCCTCTCACCTAAAATGATTCCATGCAACGCTGCAAGGCTTTTGAGAATGTCTCTATAACTCATTCAAAACTCAAAATAACAGCCAATTAAAGTGAAGTGAAGTGTGCCCCCCCTCCTCCTCTGCATGTCATGTGCGGAGCGCCGCAGTAATATGTTCGTATAGTTTAAAATTTTTATTTTAGTTTAATTTAAGTTATTTTAGAACACTGTTAAAATAAATGAAAATTAGAAATGTTTATTTTGGAAATTAGCTGAAATAAAATAAGTTTAAGTTTTTACAAATATTTAAATTGATTATTTATTTGATCAAAATTACAGTAAAAAAAACAAAAAACATTAAACAAGATTAAAACTAAATTATCTAAAGCCAGATAACTGAGATTTAAGGCAAAATTATGTGAATAAAATTGTAACATCACAGTTTAGTCAAAATCACAAGTTTAAATTAATAACATTATGGGGATAAGTCAAAAGGATTTTAATAAAGTCATAATGTTATAAGATTATAGTAGTAATAATTTGAAAATAAAATCTAAATTTTGAGTATAAAGTCACAGAACTACAATTAAGTTACTATTTCAAGTAACATTTTGTAATGTTTTAGTTTTAGTTAACTATACACTGAACTGGTGTAGAAACATTTTCACTCAAAAATCGCAAATAAAATTACAAACAGCAATACACCGAATTAAACATAAAATTAGAAAAACGGAAATAGTGTTTTATTGTAAAACATACTCCAATAATCTTTGTTTTATTTACAACTTTGGAAAAAATAATTATAGTACAGGATAATAACCCTGTCCTGAAGTGAACATGTGGGGTGAATTTCAAGGCTTATGAGACTTATAGATTTATGCTGGATACTCAGACATGCCTGTTTATACTCGGCTATGATGGCTGTGGTCTTCTTGATCTCTAATTCGGCTTTCTCCAGCTCTCTTCTGAACACTTCCTTCAGCTGAAAAGAAAAAACATTATTGTACATGTCCAGAGCAGTGACATTTATTTGAGTGTCAGAGACATTTTGAGCCCTATGTCCTCGTACCTGTGCCGTCTCCTCCTCTTGCCTTCTCTTCTCCTCCTCGGTCTCCACCAGGCGTTGTTTAGTGTTGAGCAGTTCTTTGTTTAAAACATCAGCTTTGTCCTCAGCCTGAAAATGCAATGCTTATTAACACGAAAGCTGATTAATTAACAAAAGCTGAATGTGTTAACTAGTGTAGAAATACCTGGTCCAGGTCGTTCCTCAGTGCTATCTTGCTGGTCACCAGTTCATGGGCGAGATCATCGTTCTCCTGCTCCAGACGCATGCTGGCCTCCTGCAACCGACGGTTCTCCCTCTGCAGGGACACATAGACAGTTAATTTATGACCTTATGGTGGGGACGTTGTGCAGATTTACAGACGGAGACTGAAAAGACTGCAAGGCTAGCTTTGTGCAAGCTGCAGACTCAAATTTCCCCAAGCACCCACATGTAAGCATAACAAATGTCTAGATGATTGTGTAAACCGCAGTTTTGCAACACAAATAAATGCAACAAACTAAAATGTTAAATTCAAAAAGTCTAAATTCTTTCATTTAATGTTTTTGACAGTTTACATTTTCTGTCACTTACATGGCATCCGAACCATGAGTGATTTTTTTTTAGTGTCAGCATTAAAAAAAATACAAAGAATGAAATGACAAAAACAAAGAAAATTACAGTATATAAAATGTAAGTTTTATTGTAAATATTGTATTATTTAAGTAATATATGTACAGTCGTGGCCAAAAGTTTTGAGAATAACATAAATATTAGTTTTCACAAAGTTTGCTGCTAAACTGCTTTTAGATATTGGTTTCAGTTGTTTCTGTGATGTACTGAAATATAATTACAAGCACTTCATACGTTTCAAAGGCTTTTACCGACAATTACATGACATTTATACAAAGAGTCAGTATTTGCAGTGTTGGCCGTTCTTTTTCAGGACCTCTGCAATTCGACTGGGCATGCTCTCAATCAACTTCTGGGCCAAATCCTGACTGATAGCAACCCATTCTTTCATAATCACTTCTTGGAGTTTGTCAGAATTAGTGGGTTTTTGTTTGTCCACCCGCCTCTTGAGGATTGACCACAAGTTCTCAATGGGATTAAGATCTGGGGAGTTTCCAGGCCATGGATCCCAAAATTTCAACGTTCTGGTCCCCGAGCCACTTAGTTATCACTTTTGCCTTATGGCACGGTGCTCCATCGTGCTGGAAAATGCATTGTTCTTCACCAAACTGTTGTTGGATTGTTGGAAGAAGTTGCTGTTGGAGGGTGTTTTGGTACCATTCTTTATTCATGGCTGTGTTTTTGGGCAGAATTGTGAGTGAGCCCACTCCCTTGGATGAGAAGCAACCCCACACATGAATGGTCTCAGGATGCTTTACTGTTGGCATGACACAGGACTGATTGTAGCGCTCACCTTTTCTTCTCCTGACAAGCCTTTTTCCAGATGCCCCAAACAATCGGAAAGGGGCTTCATCGAAGAATATGACTTTGCCCCAGTCCTCAGCAGTCCATTCACGATACTTTCGGCAGAAGATCAATCTGTCCCTGATGTTTTTTTTTGGAGAGAAGTGGCTTCTTTGCTGGCCTTCTTGACACCAGGCCATCCTCCAAAAGTCTTGGCCTCACTGTGCGTGCAGATGCACTCACACCTGCCCGCTGCCATTCCTGAGCAAGCTCTGCACTGGAGGTGCCCTGATCCCACAGCTGAATCAACTTTAGGAGACCAAAGTTTTGAGAATGACACAAAAACATCCTCCGAGAGCAACTTCTCCCAACCATCCAAGAACAGTTTGGTGACGAACAATGCCTTTTCAAGCATGATGGAGCACCTTGCCATAAGGCAAAAGTGATAAGTAAGTGGCCTGGGGAACAAAACATTGAAATTTTGGGTTCATGACCAGCAAACTCCCCAGAACTTAATCCCATTGAGAACTTGCAGTCAATCCTCAAGAGGCGGGTGGACAAACAAAAACCCACAAATTCTGACAAACTCCCAGCATTGATTATGTAAGAATGGGCTGCCATCAGTCAGGATGTAGCCCAGTAGTTGATTGACAGCATGCCAGGACGAACTGCAGAGGTCTTGAAAAAGAAGGGTCAACACTGCAAATATTGAGTCTTTGCTTAAACTTAATGTAATTGTCAATGAAAGCCATTGGCACTTATGAAATGCTTGTAATTTTACTTCAGTATACCATAATAACATCTGACAAAAAGATCTAAAAACACTGAAGCAGCAGACTTTGTGAAAATTAATATTTATGACATTCTCAAAACTTTTGGCCACGACTGTATGTGTGTGTGATACATATATTACTTAAATAATACAATATTTACAATATAGCATAGTATGTTAATAAATTAAGATAATAGGACAGAATAAAAAATTATAGATATGTAATAACTTAAGATGGCTAAATAGTAAAATAAAAAATGTGTCAAAAAATAAAATAATTAGTAAAAATATAGATGAATAAATTAATATATAAATATAACAATAAATTAATAAGTTAATATAATATAGGAAATAGAGAATGGATATAGTAAATGAAAATATACAATTGTAGAACATTTTCTAATTATAAATAGATAAATTAAGATAATAATAAAAAAATAAATATAATAATAGAAAATAATAAATAGTATAAAAGACTAATAAAAAAACAGATTGGTAATAAATTGTAATAATAGAGAGTGGTAATAACAGTAAATAAAAATATATAAATTTGTAAAATATTTCTAATTATAAATAGATAATAAATTAAGATAATAACAGAAAATAAAGATAAAAATAGAAAATAGCAAAATTAGTAAAAGAACGTAATTTTAAAAAATAGATTGTGATAAATTATATATTATAAAAGATAACAGAAGAAAAATAAAGTTAACAATATTACAAATAAATAAAATAATAAGACTGTTAGAATAATAAAAACTACAGATAGGTAATAAGTTAAATTAATTGCAAATAAAGAAAGATAATATGGTTAAAATGACAAAAAAAAGTCACAAAAATATATAAAATGGTAAATAAGCTCACATGCTGTCTGACAACTGCAGAATTTGACAGAAATGGGTTGAAATCATGCATGTTTGGTATATTAATATTAATTTATATTAATTACATTTTTTTTTTATTTGAATTGTATAAAACAAAAAACTACATTCCCCACAATTCATAATTTACCAGACAACCCCCTCCAGCCTCAAATAAAAGCAGGAAACACCAAAAAAGCTGCACATTTACAACAAAAAAATGACACTACAGGCGACTAGGAGCCATATGTACTACAGACACTTCGAGATCACGTGCTGATCTAAGACCAGTATTTCACATCCAGTCTTGAGAAACAACACTAAACGACCACAGTGTGACTCTGCGTTGCCTGATAAGACAGTAGCTCACAGGGAGTCTCCCACCGCCTCACATGACACACATTTCCTTATCAGGAAGAGGAAAGCTGTCATCTGACTTCCATTTACACACACACATATCGCTGGTTAGGTTGTGCACAGCAGTTGATGTAACATGGAAAGGCTTGATCATTTCAAATCGAACACACATGCAGGCAGAGGTTAGTAGCCGATGAGCGCTGGTGGGCTAAAGGCTTACCTGCACCGTAGACCCAACCACAGTCAACACAACACCCACTAGAACAAGAACTGCAGACGCCTTCCCCATCCAGCAGCGACCGACAAATACAACACCGCCTGTCCATGCTTCACCCCCCGCCACAGCTCATTGGTTAAATGGGTGAGTGAGGGAATCTCATTGGTTAGTCGGTTGAGTGAGGGAGAGGATAAACAGGAAGTGACAGCAAGGAAACCACTGAGTAATGGAGCTTCATTTAATAGTATGGTTAGCTTTTCAACATTGCACGATGCTTTGTATTTCCATTCAAATGTCAAAGATTGTTTGGATTACACATTTTATTTTTTTTCATATGAACATAAACCTAAAAATAGAAAAACTGTAATACATTCAAAAAATGTGATCCATTTAAATAAAAACATTTCAGTTATTGTAAACATGAGACTCAAATATGCTAACACTTTTTGCATTTTTTAAATAAGAATTTTAAAATAAACAAGGCACTTAAATTAAAAACAAAAAATTTCACTTTTCCTTCATAAAACGCTGAAAAAAAATTAATTAAATTATTTGTATAAAATAACAGGCGTACAAAACAAGCATCTACAACGCGAGCGAGCGTTTGGCTCTTTCCCTGTGCCGTACAGAGTCTGTGGTTTCCAGTGCGGCCCGTTACACGGTCCTGAACTGAGACAGAGTGAAATGAAGATGAATGTAGGAGGTGAGGATGAGGATCAGAGGAGGTAGAGATCAAACAGGTTCTATGTTTACCTGATATCGGTCTATAGGGTCTTCCTGCTGCAGCTGACTCTCTCTCAGAGACTGATACTCCTTCTCAAACTTCTTCAGCTTCTTTGTTGGCACCTGAGGAAAACAGGAAATCAGAGAATTTTTCATCAGGTTTGAAAAAATGCACACCAGTATAACAAGAATGTAAAGTCATTATGCTTCAAAAATACTGTTAAAAAAACCAAAACAAAAAACAACATCTTAAGCACCCCCCTCTTCAAAATACCAGGGGCATATATATATATATATTTTTTTTTTTTTTTTTTTTTTTTAAGTAAATCGAACATTTCATTCTATTATTATATGCAAAATTATCCATTACATATATCACACATTTTACAAGTGATATAAAATGTACAATTAGCAAAAAATGTTAAATGTATTAAAACGTATATTTAATGAACAGTTACATACAAAATTATTTATATTACATTATTTATAAATTTACATTTTTGAACAAAATTGTATAAAAATGGAATTATATTATTAGTATTAAATAGTATAAAATGTGTTAAATGTATTAATATTTATATTTAATGAAAAGTTAGGACATTACAATGTGATATTACTATTATAATTTTCAAAATATGTAAAAATATTTTTTTTATACTTGTATACAAAATAATCATTTATATTACAATTATATTCCAATGTTAGTTACAAATATACATTTTGAAATGAATACAAATTATATAAAAATAGAATTATTATATAGCATAAAAATATAATATTACTTTTACATTATTCTTTGTTAATATTTTTTCTTTCATTTTTAAAATTCTCATAAGTAAAAAACAAAACAAAATCAACATTAAAGTCCATGCAAATACTATAATGTAACATTACAATATAACTAATTTATTCTGTTTCATTTAAATGTAATAAATTATTTAATAAAAAAAAAATGTAATGATAAAATAAAATACAAACACACATAGTTTTTCCACATATTTGGTAATATAATCAACAAACAACACTGTGCAGCGCTCTAAACTTCAAAAAACAAAACTTACACAAGCCCTTCCTAAACTTCCTCAACAACAACAAAAAAGCAAAAGCCAAAACTGTCTCGAGGAGCCTTTGAAAGCACAACGCTCGTGTCTATTGCTATAGCAGCACAGCCGGAGTTAGCGTGGAGTCTCTGAGGGTGGAGTGTGCTCAGTGAAGCCGGTCCTGAGGGGATCTCTTCATCCGGCTTTACTGCAGGAGACTTTGTTTATTACAGTCTTCATTCAGCAGGTCTGAGATCAGTCCTCATAAAGCCTTTCATAATTTGCTTCTTCATTTGAATTTGAAACTGCTCACACACAAAGCAGAAATATTTTTTCCCAATCAACACAACGTTTTGACAACCGTTTGGGGTTTCAACAACATGCTTGCGAAAAGTGAAGCTTATCAACAGTGTTCTCACTTGAGAAAGTCTTTCCTGTCTCAAAAAGGCCTTCTTTCTTATGTGTAACTGCATCAGATCTTCTGAACAGCAGCTCATTGTTGAGTGAGTGTGTCAGTCAGTGTGTTTGTCCTCTGACCTCAGGACAAGGGTCATCGGAGCGAGAAACTGTCACAACACTTGTGTTCTCAATGAAGTCTCAATGGCACTGGAGGCTTGTTTTTGCGAAAGCGGTGGTAATGATGACAAGGCAGCTTGTGCTTGGGTAAGCGGACTTCTCCTGTGAAAGAAGGCTTCAAAGAGCCACCTTTGCCTTTCGACTGCAGCACAAAGTGTCTGTTGTGCTGTTCGAGGAATGTGAACATGATACAAACTCTTTAGAACACAGTGAACGAGGAGGAGAAGGAAACAGTTGATATCAGGACAGAGAAAGAAAGGAGACAGAAAAGGAGAGATAAAGGATGGAATACAGTTGGCTAGGTGGCATATGAAATTAAGGCCATATGAAATGTTTCATTTTTTCCCCTCAAATTCAGTTTTACTTTCTTTAACCAAGTTTGATGTTTTCCATTAATTTTAAATTTTAATGGTTTCATTAAATTTTAGTCAGTTCCCCCCCCCAGAAATACTGTTTTGGATTTACATTTTTCTGGTAAATAATTTACGGCAAATATTCCTTAAAAATGATGTTTTAGTAATTGTATTATTATCAGTACTACTATCATTACATTAAGTAATATATTTCTGTCACAGTTTCTTCAAGTTAAACCAAACTTTAATTTTGACGGGTTGCTGTGAAGACCTTTAAGTTTCTGTTTGTATCCACCTTTTTCTTCCTGTTAGAGCGGGCACGGCCATTTGTAAATTCTATGGGTCTAGCTTCTGGTCTCACCCGCATTTTTAGTTGTATGGTTGTATGGTTGTATGGTTGTTTAGTTGTATGGCTTTCCTGTAGCTCAAATAGTAGAGCATGGCGCTAGCAACGCCAAGATCATGGGTTCAATTCCCAGGGAAAGCAAGAGCTGATAAAATGTAAAAACTGTAACTTGAATGCAATGTAAGTCGCTTTGGATAAAAGCGTCTGCTAAATGCATAAATGTAAATGTAAATGTATGGTAGTTGTACCATATTATTTTAGTGTATTATCTTAATTATGAACACACTAGTTTGTAGTGCAAACAGTTTTAACGTTTACTGTACACTGTTATTCTTCTCTCTATTTCCCTGTAGTGGCTAATGAACGCTTCAGTTTAAACAAAACTGCTCTTCTGCGGCATTCATTCACACAGATCCACGCAGAACATGCAGCATTCATATTTAAATAGTATATTTTCAGTTTAATATTCACAGGCACTAGTCCATATTGTATTTTGATTTAGCTGTACTGACCTACTTTTGATTTATTCATCCAAAATTTGGCAAATTCTGTAACATTCCGCGTTATACAGTAAATTCCATTTTAATGACCTGATTCCATCTACATTTTCCGCATTGCGTAAAGTTTAAAATGCACCAACATTTAATACTTAAGAACAGAGTTAAGGCCCGTTCACACCAAGGACGATAACTATAAAGATAACGATATTAGCTTCCACACCAGTGAACGATATCCTCTGTTTATTCTAAGCGCACGCTCATCTGCCGCTTTAAATTCTCGAGCTCATTATAGCAGGATGGATTTTGATTGGGTGTCAATGTTTTTATCGTTCATCAACTGGAAAGAAAATCTTTCTGAAAGTGATTCCAACGATATCTTGTCTCTGTGCCTTTATTGTTATTGCTGTGGTGTGGACTCTGCTATTCTTTAATATTGAAAATTATTTTTAGAACTATATCTTTATCGTTATTTTTATAGTTATTATCCTTGGTGTGAACGTGCCTTTAGAGATTCTTTACACAAAAAAAGGAGTAAAACGGAACATGCATCAATCTATTAAGCTGACAGTCAGCAGCGCAGACAAGAGGCCAGGCATCATTAGGTGAAGAGATGTTAAACGAACGCTTAGTCCGGATGTGCTGTGTAGCCACAGACCACAAAATGACATGTTGAAATGGCACAACCGACATGGCAGTCAAGCTCTCAGCACAACATTCATTTGGTTTAACACTCACAGTCATATGCACACGGAAAGTTCATTCGGTAGGTTTTGCTTCAACAAACGTGGTTGGTGTAAATGGCGTTTTTGTATAAACACAAAACACCTACACAGGTATGAATGAGTAGCTGATCTTTCCATTCACGTTGACATTAACAGCACACATTGTTTCCTACAAACACGAATATACACAAACTGAAACACGTCACAATATCGGAAGTATGAGTGATTAAAAAATTGCCACAAAACTATTTTACACAAAGTTCTTCATGTTACAAAGGCAAAGCATAATTTTGATTCATCGGATTTGTTAAAGCAGTGCGTTTGAATATACAGGTCACTAGGCTCATCTGAGTATTCAAAACATCTACTTGAGGGGAAAAAGAGTCATAACATGCAAAATTGCATTAGGTTGACAACCAATCGCTTGCTCCTGAACACCATGTTCATCACACACACACACACACACACACAGTATTTTCAGCTCCAAGTTGGCATTCCTTGGAATAAGGACATAATGGGGAAAATTGTACAGCCTTGTAATTTCATTACAGGACATTTCTCACAGCCCCGAGATAGTATCAAACGAACAAGCTCTGAGGAAAATGGCTCTAACAACCAGACTAGACCATGTTCTTGTCAATTCCTGAAGGTAAAAACAGCCGTTTGTCTTGAGACTTACCACCGGTTTTGGTTTGGAGTCAGCCACCAGACTGGCGAAGAAATCCTCCTCGTTGATCTGATTAATAACATGAGCGTCGTAAGCCACCGTTATTGACACTTCCTGCATCATCTTGGCAAAGTTTCTGCGAGAAGCACAGAGCGAGACAGGTGAGCTTCGAGAAACGAGGGAGGGAGGGAGGAGGAGAGGGCTGACAAGTCTGCCAAGACCGGGACCAGTAGTCAAGTTTCTTTACGGATGAGAGCCGGCCCCTTGAGGCGGGAAATAAATGCAGGGGGGATGGACCATAGAGGAACACACTCTCTCTCTCTTTCTCCGGTTTGTCTTCCAAGGATCGTGTATCCTGCTCAGTTCCTCCAAAGAGACAAAGCTCTGTGAATTGCAAAGTTGTGACGGCTCTTATCGCCACGGTCTAATGGGTAGCGGTGGTTACCGCTGGAAATATGAAGAGCGAGACAAGCGGAAAAGGTTGAAGAGGCAGGGGAAATTTGGGTTAGTCAGACAAACCACAACGGGGTCTTCTAACTCCCCTGGTGGCTCTCGCTTTATCTTCTCATCCGACCTCCCAAGAGAAATGAAGCCTTGGTTTAATAAGTATCCAAACGCAAACATCCGAGGACTCGGGATGGTCGGAGTTCTCCAAAGCTGTTTCCACTCTCAAA
Organism: Acrossocheilus fasciatus; assembly: GCA_036784905.1. Lineage (NCBI taxonomy): Eukaryota > Metazoa > Chordata > Actinopteri > Cypriniformes > Cyprinidae > Acrossocheilus > Acrossocheilus fasciatus. Next base: position 16,806,355 of record CM071959.1, on the reverse strand, counting down.
GCACGTCTCCTTTCGATTAAGTCCTCTTTCAATATCAAGAGGATGTGAAATTTGGAATTCGGCTCGTAATCCGCTGAGGGGGAAGTTCGTACGGCTTGTGCTTTCGACGCAAGCAGGTGCCTGTGAATTCCATCACCCTGTAAGCTTATTACCCGGCGACTTGATCCTCTTTAAATTCACCATTTCAAAGAGAAACAACCTCTTTGCATTTCCTCTTCTTTCACATGTGATTGGAAACGGCTGGGATCACGGGTGGCAGAAGTAATCTGTGCACAGCTTCACGGTCTGTGTGTGTGTGGCGTCTGGTGTCCAGGTCTGATATGGAGATACAGCAAGGCTTCCTGTCCTTGCTACATATAGTCTCCTCCCTCCCAGCCGTCTCATAAAACACATCCACTTGACATCCCAAAGGCAGAATCTTCTAGAAACCAGCAAGACTGGAGACGGTGAGGATAAAAATATCACTTTTGAGGTTGAATGGCAGTCTAAACGTCTTTATTCGCCCACTCCAGCGCTCATTTTGGATGAAATACCTCATTGATCTGCTCTCCTGCCTGTCTTTCCCTTTTGTTTGCAGGTGATAAAGAGGAAAGTGTGACTAAGTACACATATGCACACGGGCAACAATGAGGCGTGGTCAACACAGATGCTGGAAGCAATGACGGTGCAGAACTCATTTACGTGGGCAAAACGCCACTTGGCATGATGTCAAGAAAATCCAGTTGCAAAATCAGAAAGATCAGACGGCTTGTGCTTACAGTCTTCCCTCGAAAGAAACAAAAATATCCAAATGAAGTCTGTGGCGTATATGTTGCAGGTATAAACCCATCCTTCTCGTTAGGGCGTGGAAGAGACGTGGATCAAGGGTGCATGGAGGTGGGTGTGGACTGTAGGGAGTTGAAAGTACCATACAAAGGATAATGATCTTACAGACACATGATTCTAGCGTAAAACCAAGCTGCTCTCTTTTTGTGGACTTGCTGATGAATGCACCTGTTACATCACCTCACTCAGGTGCTGGTTTCCCACAGAGAGCTTCTCCCTCTCTGGTTTCTAATTTCTCTTTCGCTGGGTCCTAAATTCTGACAAATGCATGGTTCTCTGTCCAGTCCCAATGAATAAACAACATAGCATGAGATACTTTTTTACTTAAAGCAAAAAAATAAAGAAAAAAGAAAAAAAAAATACAGTTCGGCTATACTACATACATGCATAAAAAGGTTATTTTTATGATGCCAGCATATTTTGCCTCCAAACTGTTATAACTTGAATGTGTCCAGATGTTTAACTTTTTCTCTGCCACTGACATAAATGTCTGGCTTTCTGCGTTTTCACTGGTGTATGGTAGGAGATGA